>JAGKTI010039260.1:0-10589 GCA_018397915.1 Birgus latro | reverse complement strand
CAAGTCTTCAACACCATCATATTTGGTTAATATCTGACTATTCTACGGCCCCCGTGAAAATGGTTCCGGCCGTGAGAATAGTCCTTTCGGTACCTAAAAGAATTTCATCCATTTTAGCCAAACTTTGGAGATTTGTTGCCAGAGACCTTGTGACAATATCCGTGATTTCAGCATAAATGCCCAGTTTATAGGGTAGTACCAAGGTTAATCATGTACATAAATAGGCAAAGAATTCGGGTATTTATTAAAAATACATGTCATAGTTGTGTCTATATTTCCATATTAAATACATTTTATAAAACACGAATTTAATTTTTCACACAGGATATTCAAGTTGTGGTTAAAATGCCTAAGGACCATATGGGTGGGTGACAGGCCGATTTATATTTTCTTCAACTTTGTCCAGATTTTCATCCTTTTCACTTGTTTCACGTAGCTCAGTGTTAGTAAAATTTAACACTACGACTCTGCAATCACACAACACTTACTATAATCCTATTCATGTTGATCTATTGCTGAAGATGTCATTCAAGAGTGAGAGGACAATTTTAGTCAAAGTTGAGAAGAGAATCCTTTCAGCACAAGTTACTTTTAATCCTTGCTGTTGCCAGACGATTAGTTAAGAGTAAATGAAAGCCGGATGTTCTAGAAGTTGCCCATAGCATTGCGCAGGTTTATCCACCTCTCCAATCAACTTTCGGTAAACCAGGATACATGTAAAGCAGCGAAAAGTACTGTGCACTGTCTTGAGTTGGGACGTGACAGCCCAGTGTCTCCACGCTTAGTAATAGGTTAGTCTGTTAGGTTGAATAGGTTAGGTTAGCTGGAGTTAGGTTAAACAGGTTAGTTATTAGTTCTTCGTTTAAGGGTAGATTTTCTCGTCATTCTACCGGGCGATCAAGATCAAGCAAGACAGTGCCATGTTACATCAATTATATTCTTACTGTAACTACTGACAAAGATAAAACCCAATTTATTAACGTAGATCGCATGTTAACAATGGGCAACTATTTACCGAGTATTACAGTATATTTAACTCCTGCAGCGAAAATAGATCTGATAAAATTCGCCTGGTGGCAACAAGAACAATATTTTTAAGTTTCTGGGTTGAAAGTGATGGATATTTTGCCGATTTGAGATTTTACAGTCTTAGCACCAAAAATTCCATGAATTTTCTATTCTGCTGCTGCAAAACCAATCGATATTAAAATTACAGCACAAGACAGTTCAAGTATTGCAGAGAAACTCTATAAAATGACAAGCAGACTTAAACCACTGTCACCACGAACCAAACTGTTCTTTGAGAGGGACGTAGAGGTAAATGGCTCGATTGTCTAGTCATTAGATACGGGGTTTTTTTTTTTTTCACTGAAACGTATTATTAGAGTTCCGAGTTTCTTTTCACAGTAAATTGAATGTTAATATAATACTGTAGAGATTTCAGACTATCGTAACCTACAGCAATTGGCGTAGCAGATTCGCATGCAGTACAGGAGGGTCTTCTACGCACAGCACAGGTACCTGGGCCCTATGGAGCACAAGGAACAGTCCAGTAGAAGGTATATACCAGCAGCTGGGGCTCCTGATGCACAAGAAACAGTCGAGCAGAAGAGATACGGGCAGGTGGGGTCTTGTGCACAGAAAACAGTCGAGTAGAAGGCATAAACAGGCAGATGTGCACAAGAAACAGTTGCGTAGAAGGCAATCATGCGGAACTTCTCCGCCAACAGGTGGGAAGAAGGTAAATAGGTAGCCAAATCTTCAGTCAGCCAACAGCCCATCCTCCGTTCTCGATCTCCAGCAGTGTCGTTCTGTAATAGATAAAAGTGCAGGCAATCTTAATCTTTCCTCGCTTCAGTAACAACTAAATAGCGAGAATGAAATTAAATCATGACAAAGGGCTAAGGCTAAACTTACCTAACCCTAGCATTAATCGCCAGTTCTATTATATTCTACATTATCTCAAACGCTAGAGTATTTTTAAGTGCTTAGAAAATTAAATAACCTACTTAAAAAAAATCTATGAACCCCATCACCCAACTTCTCTCCAAGCTGACAAGTCTTGATGTAGCGAGAATAAACTTTAATATACATATCTTAAACATGCTGACTGTCTCGCCGGTGGAAGTTATGAAGTTTCTAAGTCATCAAGATGTAGACCCGATTTGCATCTCAAATATCAACCTCACCCTAACGAAAATACAAAGTAAGTATTTAGCAGCTAAGGTCTGCAGAGGCTAAAAAGACTAAACCATTCAGTGTATGGTTAAAATTATATAGGTTGATTAATAATTTCTTAAGGATTACCTTGTCTGGGTCAGCAGAGTTATGGCAGCAGTAAATTGAGCTGCTTGTACTCCTGTCACAGCATAGAGTTTCCTTGTAGCCAGACTTCATCCCGAGAGAGTCGCCACGAACAAAATTCACCTTATCCAGAAGCAGTAGGCTCTCCTCCCATCACCCACCACCCACGTTCATATACCGCTCCACATCCTGTCTCCACCTCAGAGTTTTCTTACCTGAGAAAAAATCATTAAGGAAGTGTGTGTACATGAACGGCAGCACTGGCAAAATAAGGAAACAGGTCTTTTATTCTAGGTGGCAATATCATACCTCACTGATAAGGGAAGAATCTTAATACATCAACGCCAGACTTAATACACCTAGTCATATATTAATACCTCGCTAGTAGGCAAAAATCTTCACCTGTGTCTCCAGATGTCCACTGACCAGACTTAAAATCTATACAAAGATATCAGGGCAGTTAAATTGGCCAGATTCACCCGCCCAGTCTTTGTATTTTCCATTAAGTCTTGCCATGAACATTCCAGATAATGTTAGAAATATTGCTAGAGTTGCTCACCGAAGTATTGCTAGTTACCTACGGAAGAATTACGAGTTACCTGTTAACCACTGCTGACCATTAACGCACACAAATGGTATTTCAGTAGTTAACTATATGTACTGCATTTCCCTTCACCTATATTTCCCAAACCTTTGCATTCCTAACTTAGAATTCAAGTTTCTCCTTAACTTACCAACAACATAGCATCGAATTTCCTGCCGTCACGATATTGGCTGACTCCCTTATTTAATCTAATAACTTTACCTGAGCTCTAACACCCTGACTGCTTGGGAGCTGATTGAGCCCCACCTGTATCTTACCTGTATACTTACACATATCGTCAGGGATGATAATTTTCGAACCTTGTATCAAAGTATACTAAAGTATACTTTTCTACCATCTAGTGCTAAGTGTACCCTCCATTTTTCTGCCATCTACTACTCTCCCTAGTTGCCTCCCTGAAGCTAAATAGTTTCTTACCTATGGCTTTCTCCCTACACCATCCATACTAATACCTACAGTTGCCTCCTAGCTTTAGCTTACTTTTAACTTCAGCTTCCTATCAAAAGTTTCAACCCCATTTCAGTTATCCAGTCCACTAGCTGAATTTTCTATAAATTGCTTTGTTTCCTATCGCAGCCTAAGTATCCATCCAACCGCATGCTGGGTGACAGGAGAAATACATATTAGATCTTTAATTACCTGTTTCTATAACGTTTTAGGCTAAACAATCCATCTTCAGAGTCTTAAGTGATGCCGCAGACACCCTTATACCCCCAGAAATTACCTCTATTCTCCCCACCCTTCCTCGGGCAGCAGTCCGGTTGGTTACCTTTAGGAAAATTCTGTCGTCCTACCCCACCTCTGATTTGCGCCATTAATGCTCTCCTACACAGTGTAGAAGATTTAACTACCCATAGGGAGGGATTTTTCAGCCTGAGTTGCTTCCATTATCTCATTTGTTTATTCAGCTCCTCCAACCACCCTTATCCCCCACCCTTTCTCCTCCCAGTGTTACCTGCCAGTTCAGAGTGTCTGGCTGCTGCTTCGCTTAAAGGTTCGAAGTGGCAGGGATGTGTATAAAGCGGAACTATCCTCGAGTACGTTCTAGACCATCCACTCACGATATGCTGTATATTACACCCATTTTTTACTTCCTTTCACTTTTGTTTTGACTTGTTTTACGTCCTGAGTATGTTACGATCCAAAGGCCTGCTTTCTCTAGGATCTTATTGATAACCGAAGCTTTGAGATTGGGTCATATATACCTAGAATTGACAGTTTGATCATTGCAATATTTTTTATTTTTTTAGGTTTTAACAAGACTATCGGATAGCATACCATAATAGCTATTATGTCTTTTATCTCATGAACTCATTACTGCTAATAATATACGCCCCTCGCAAAAATCCTTTAACTCCCAACTTGGACCTTTTGTCGTGTGCTGGATATAGTGGATAGTCATCCTGGATGGTGTATGTTACGCAGTATAGCTCCCTCGCCTGTTCTCAGGGTTACAGGATCTAAGAATCTGAGTTTTTTCTTTCACATCTACTGTGAAGTCATCATACGCGCTAATATCCGTGTTATTTAGAGTAATGGTGTCCTTTAACACATCGTCCACATGTCTGTACCAAGTTGCACCCCTGCCTTGGTTTCTCCTGCAGTAGTCAGCCCGAAATGTTTCCATGTATAGTCAAGCCATGACAACAGAATGAGGCGAGCCCATGGCTAGACAGTAGTGTTTGCTACGTTGCTATCCGCTGAAAGTAAATATTCCGAAATAAAGTGATCACTTCGATGTAGTCAGATCTACGTAATGGCAGCTCTTCATCTTTGGCGCCCACTGTTCTTCCTTGCCGGCAGTAGGACCAACAGTGGCCGTCGAAGATGAGCTGCCAATACGATGCTCTGACTACAACGAACTATTACCAAAGTCTGAACATTTACTTCCAGTGGAGAGGAATACAGGCAACAATTGTCTAACTACAACGAACTATTACCAAAGTCTGAACATTTACTTTCAGTGGAATACAAGCAACAATAGTCTAGCCATGAGCTGTACTTTATGCCCGTGATGGCTTGCCAATACATGGCAGACTGATTACTGCAGAAGAAACACAGGCAAGGGTGTAACTTTGTACAGATATGGACACCGTCAGTAACAGTGCCTTAGGACACCAATATTTTGACTTCTGCACAGGAGAGAGAAAGGAAATGTATGGCGAACAGACGGAGCTAAATACTGTGTATTGTAAATCCAATTAAAGATTACTATGCGCTGTCTCGGCACACCAAAAGAACCAAGTCTGGAGTTGTTACAATTTTTTCTAAGGGCGTATGGAATCTGCGGTAACGAGTTCATAAAGGAAGAGATTAAATACATAAAAGAAGCCTTTACGAGACTATGCTATTCAGTAAGCAAGTTAAATCTTAAACGGAAGGCTGTTGGTATATAAAAAAAAAATTTCAGTGTTCAATCAAGCTATAACAGTACAAGGTAAGTGTGTGTCCCCTTTTTAAAGCTTCGGATATCTGCTTAATGAAAGCAGGCCTGAATGTTAAATAGTCAAAAGTGAAAGGAAGTGAAAATGAGTAAAAAACAGCCTACCGTACAGTGGATGCCCGAAAATGTACACAGGCGAAGCTACGAGGAATGGATGCACAGCTAGAACAAAGCAGATGTAGGACGTAACAGTATCGAATTCCCTATGTTGCAAGAGATCAGCACAATCATTTGTCCAGGAAGAAGCTAGTCACTGAGAAGTCTGAACAAACATGTTGGAAGCAGCTCAAGTTTGTGCACAATGTAAACACCGAGGGTTTTTCCAGCCTATGTAGGTATACAGCACGTGGCGCAATTAGGGGTGGGGCAGGACTACGTAATTTTCCTAGCACTAGCCAATCACGGTGCGACACGAGAAATGGAATTTCCATGGGTATAATATCTGCTGTATCACATACACTCAAGATGTATTTTGTGTGGCCTGAAACTTGGGAAAAAATAATTCAAGCTAACCGTGTCTCCCACCAAACATTTCTACAGCTTAAGTAAGTGTATTTCCTAGCAGAGCCTAAGTACCCATCTCATCACAAAATCTTATACCCTAATTTCTAAGCCTGTCATTCCTTATTCCTTCTGCCCCTTAAATTATTTCCTAGTATTTAATCTCTAATAAAACCCTAGCCTACTCCCTCACCCTGACCAATACTGCAAAACAACCAGCCAAACCCTTAAAGCAGACAGGGGCCTAAGCATTGAAAGTTAAGAAAATTAAAAGTAAAAATGAAAATGGACTCCGAAGGTTGGAGTATACTTATCGGCTGGTGTGGGCGCAGTGTGTAGACAGCAGTGTCCATCGCCTCACCTGCGAAATACAAATTGTTAAGTGACAATTTAATCGTACCTTTCTACTCTAGATTCCCGTCAAAAAATACAAGTTACGCATTGACAAGTACCGCTAAACATACAGTGGGAAGCAAGATTAACATCACTGCAGTTGCATGACCTGACAGATTCTACATTATCTTAGATTTCTGCCCATCCTCCTTCCTCTCTCTCCTCCCCCTCTAAAAAAAAAAAAGTAGGCTATTCCAAGGAAGAAACACTTATTCTGTAGTGAGTGGTTCATTAGACAAAAAGGAAAATACTTAAACATGAAATACTGCAAAGACATTCATGCCCAGAGATTCTTTCATTTGTCAAAGCCTGTGGGTAATGTTTAAGTACATGAAGTCAATAAAATCAGCACAGCTTGTTGTAACAAAGCAAGAATCACAATCACAAACCTCAATTCATAGTGAAAGTTGCAGCGAGGGACTGACTAGCAATGAAGCCCAGAATATTCTCTTCCGTTTTCAAACACGATTTAGTGTACGAGGGAGTGGCTGTGTTCCACCAAGTAAAGAATCACTTGTCTATAAAGGTTGTAACTGCTTCATTTTAAGTCTATTAATCCGTAGCTTCTGCTATATCTTGTGACAGCAGTGCCGTCTGTCCTTCCCTGTATCTAGTATCCTTGCAGTTGTAAGGTTGTTGGATTATTTGTGCATACAAGTTTTCCTTTACCAGTGTTCCCAGTAAGCCAATGAGCAAGTACCACTCGGCAGTTTGTAATTAGCTAACCCGTGCACTATAGAAGGCAACATTCTTAATAAGACTAACGCTCTTTTCTCCGTAAGTCCACTGCCCAGTTTAGACCTAGGGCGGTAGAGTCTGTCAGGCTCACATATCCATCTTTCTATTCTCTTTAAGTACAGTACCAGCATAATGGAAATAGTTAAAGTACTGCAGCCGTATAAACTCAGTCACCTCCACCTTAAACTTAATTTATCAAAACCCTCCTCACTTTCATTGCTTAAAATCCAGATGTAAAATACCGAACTAACAACAACAGTGTTTCACAGCTAAACAGTTGTCCTTCTCCAACCTCGCTCGGCATATAACTTATGTAAAAAGGGAAAAAAAAAAAATTCCCAACAAACTAGCAATAAGAAAGATACCTCACCATAAGACCTTAACACTTAAAAAAAAAAAAATAAGAAATCGACTTACCATAAGGTGAAGGTACTCTCCCTACAACAGACAGCGTTTTTCTGACGGCTAGCTTACGTGGACCTGCCTTGTAGGCTCCCCAAACCAGCCTACTGAATCACAAAACAGTGAGCTTTAGCTATCTTGAGCAACAGTTTGGCGAGTTCTTGGGGCAAGGGTCCGTATTAGAGTCTGTGTTTTCCATTATATTGTACCAGTTGGGTAACGCTGACGACACTAAACAAACCAAATAGATGTAACCAGATAGTAATATGTCTGGCTCTGAGCAGCCATCTTCGAATACACATCCGAAACACCACTCACGGACCCTTTCTCTCGACGCATCCAAAATTTAGTGTTAAAAATTCATATCAGAGCGATGGCAGGTGAAGGTCACCAAATCCCCCTCCTGAAAATAAAAACCTATACTTTTGATCAGCCTTAATAACATGTGATTTAGAGAAGGATAAATATATTCTAATTGAAGCTAGAAATGCACGCTTGATGTCGACCCTAACGCCATCTGTTGAGCTGACGCGTTACTAAAGGTGCACCGTCGCTTGCGGGGGAGAACTCACACAAAGGAGTTACGTTGATTCTATTGTTCCAATTGTAATTACTGTAGTTTTTGCCTTCTCATATGCCGTATACCTTTCTGCCAACATTCCGAAACTCAAATTCGGAACTTGACCTGAAATTGCCATCTTTCAATCTTGAATGCCGAGCTGGGGCAATAGATATTCACTAGAATATGATGCTAGTCACAAAGAAGTGCTAAGGACAGGATGTACAGCCACAGTATAATCTTTCCCTGCAACTGGACTTCATGAAATGATGTGCCAAATGACGAAAATCAAGGCCAAGTTAAGGTGAAAGGACTATAGATGCTTGGCAATATAATAAATACAAATGTGTTAATGACAACCGCTGCGCTCAGGGTGACCATTAAGTTTGTAAGTCATTGCAGGTGTCTACTGAGGGACGGGTTGTAATTGCCGCAATATCTTACTCTGTGTTTTTTTGCCCTAGCTTGTCATTACCTTGCTAGTCATTGGCGCCTTTTGGTCTTCAACATTATTTGCAGTTATTTTCAGGCCGTAATATTATCGTTACTCATGACGTGTATGCTGACATGAACAAGCGTTAAGTACCACAGAGAAGTGAGAGAAAAGGTAATCACTGTGTGACCTAACGAGGATTGCTTATGAGTGGGAAGGTAAGAGATACGAACTAATACACACACACACACACACACACACACACACACACACACACACCTACATACACATACAAACACATGTGTGAGTGCGTATATGAGTGTGTGTGTGTATATGTGTGTATGTTTATATATGTATGTGTGTCGGTGAACTTTTGCTCGTGGGTGTACGTGTGTGTGCATGTGTGTGTATGTGTGTGTGTGTGCGCGCGCACGTGCGTGCGTGCTTGCGTGATTCGAAGCCAGAGATTCACAGTTCGAAGAGTTAAAAACAAACTGGCCATCGTGAGAGGTCGAGTGCTTCATACTGATGTTCAGGGCTTCGTGTAGTTGTGGTGCTTCATTCCGAGTCAAGGTGGAATAAGCCTGCATGAAGTTAGTCAGTTGGTTGGTAGCAGTCGGCCGGGAATAACCGTGCACGAAGCTGCACCAGAGTCATCCAATATATTACCACTATGTCGAGAATCGAACCCGGGACTCTCGAGTGAGAGCAGGCAGTATATCACTACACCATTGTGGGCATGACGAGGATGAGATAACCCCCTGGCACTCGGGCAAGTAGATTCTTTTAATCTATTCGAAGCAGTTGCGGCAACGTGAGGGAGTAAGTTCGAGAGATTAGTGACTGATGAGGACATGGACAGTGGATGCAGCCGTTGGACTTAAGCTTGTTGTATCTGGTGGGAAGGCGGTAGTCGGAGATTAACCATTTATGGAGGTATGTTTTAAGTGTATTATTGTACAGCTTTATTTTGGACCTTAATATGATAGTGGTAGTTTTAAGAATAGGTGATAGGAGTGATTTGAGTGATACTGGTGGCTGAAGATTTGTAAATCAATTTAATTCATGTGTACATTTGAAATGTGTATGTGTATATCAATCATTGCTACGACAGCCAGATGTAGAGGGCAGTGGTTTTTAGTCTGGGGGTTGTTCGTAGGAAGGTGCTGGCCTGTAGCAATAACGACGAATGGGGTAGATCCAGGGAGTGGGTATGGTTTGGTGGGAATAGGCCAGCAGTGATGAGAGGCGCGGTGCAGCTTAGCCCCTTTTCTTGTCCCCTGTTATTTTCCATATCGTGGAGCAGTGGTTTTATACTGTGATGTAAGATTAATGACTGACAACGGGGTTGGTTAGATTTAAAATTACTTTTGCATTAAGGTACTGAAAAAATAAGCGAATCGTGAGGGAAACTGGTGTGGTTCTATTGAAAAGTGACCTGTTTCTCTTGCTTCACGTGTTGGTTTTATTAGTTAGGCTATGTATTTTCTTTACAGGTATGTTTTTCTTAGCCACCATATGATAGCTTGTTTAGTTCAAGCTGTAATGTTCTTGGTTTGACAACGAACTTTAGTGTGTGCGGTTTAAGTAATGATTGTCGCTTTCTGCTCTGCCAACATTCACTTTTCCCCCCATTCTCTCCTATACCCTGACCCTCTGACCCCCACATGACCACTTTTGTCCACCATATTGAGTCGGTGGCTGGCACAATGTTGACTCTTCACTACTTAATTACGACCTCCATTGTTCTGGTCCCTGCAGTATTAGTCTGCATTTTTTCTTATCTGTCAGCTCTGACTGAATAGGGTTTCTGGTCAATTAAATCGTTTGTGGTTCGTTTCAGTGTTGGTCTGGAAGGGTTGGTCATTAACTCCTTTGGACGAGGAAAAATCGTGAACATGTTTTGGTTTATTAAATAAGATCTCTCTAGCTCAGCAGACCCATCAACTGGAGCCAAGCAACCGTACCTGCAGGGTAGTTTGTCTGGACTAAATGTCGTGACATTAGAGTCCCAAATACTTGCGTATAATTTGCGTTGAACTAAGCTCGTCGTGCAACAAGCGGTTCCTACATACAGTATGCTTCGTTCACTGTTTAAAAGATTTAATTACTTATCACTGCTTCGTCTGCGATCGAATCTGAATGTTTTTTTTCGCACTGAGCCATATCCATCCATACTAGACTCTGATCTTATAATTGAGGAATGAGTTTG
>JAGKTI010039259.1:0-10589 GCA_018397915.1 Birgus latro | reverse complement strand
CCTGGACACCCCAAGTCCCGGACATTTTCAGTTGGGGTCCTTGGACACCAAAAATGACCAAAAAACTTAAAAATGCAAAAAAACAAAAGCAATATTTATTCATCCCTACTTTAAATTTGCTGCACGCGGTGATCATCCTGTGTGTTTTGGTGCGTAGTTCCTCCGATATCCAGTACAGCGCGGCTGCATCCTCCCTATTTCCTGCCTATCCACCATTGTGACTGAATGCTCATTGCCATGGCTGTCCACGTGCAGGTGATATCCCTACCTGCTGCAGGCCCTGCTGTTCCTACTGCTGCCTCTTCCTCGTGTGTTTGATGATGGCCCCGCCAACCAAGAAGAGGAAGTGAGTGGTTCTGACTCTGAAGAAGAAGCAGGAGATATTGGAGAAGGTGGACGCGGGATGGTCAACCTCCTGCATCCTCCGTGAATTCAGCCTGGCCAGCTCTTCCTTGTTCAACATCAAGAAAACTCGCATAAAAACTCACCCAGTACATGGGAGACTTCGCACTGAAGACCAAACGCAATGTACAGAGGAGGATAATGTACCCTCCCAGGTTTGCAGATGTTGACCGCTCCATGCTGATTTGGTATCATCAACAAAGTGCTGCTGGTGTGCTGGTCTGTGGCACTGAGCTGAAGGCTGCTGCTGAGATGTTTGCAATGTTACACAACACTCCAGGCTTCAAGGCATCCAAGGGTTGGTTCTTCGCTTTCAAGTCATGATATGGCCTTACTAACCATAAGGCCCCTGGCGAAACTTTGGACGCCAATAAGGAAGGAGTAGAGGAGTTTTGGCAGAAGGTGAAGGGCTTGATCGAGGGCCTCACTCTCGGTCAAGTCTACAATGCTGAGGAAACTGGTCTCGTCTATTGCTCATTGCCGACAAACACCCTAGCAGAGGAGACAGAGAAGCGTGTCCCTGGACGGAAGCTCTCCAAGCAATGGGCATCTACTCTGTGTTACACTAATGTTAATGGCATGCACCGGCTAAAGCCTGTTATTGTTAGCTGAGCAAAGCAGCCTCGGTGCCTTTGTGTGTTAATGGAGGTCCTTCCTGTCGTGTGGTACAATTCTGTGAAGCTTGGTTCACAGCCAAGATCTTAAAGATGGTTTCACCAGCACTTCATTAAGGAGGTCATCCATTACCAGACGAAGATACTGGGAATCCCTCACACCCAGGTAAAGGCTCTCCTTCTCCTGGACAATACACCTGCGCATCCGTCAGACAAGGAGTTGGTGGCTGAGAATGGCCGCATTAGGTGCTTGTTCTTCCCACCTAATATGACTGCTCTCATCCAAGCAATGGACCATGGACCGTTCCTGGACGAGGATGAGCACAGGGAGGGATGGGACACGCAAGGCTAGCGGACTCTGGAAAACCTTCGCCGCTAGAACCTCAAGTCAGCCATCTATGACTGGGCCAGTGCATGGAGAGAAGTCTCTGTTAACACTCTGGAAAGTGGTTGGTCTCATCTGCTTGTCAGAGCCGATGTGGTGCACAGCTTTCTAGGTTTTGACGTGGATGACTTCCAGGCACATCTTTGTGTGCCTGGCAATGAGGTGGATGTGGTTGATTGATTGACTGAATATAATTAAAATCTGGCGGCACAACTGCCAGGGTCATATGCCGCCAGACAACAAGGTAAAAGACGCAGCAAATAAAAAGTGCATATTCAAATAAAGTTAATACCCATTTGTATGAATAAAACACTGATAACAAAAGTATAAAATATAAAACATCAATTACTTATAAAAGTGGAAGGAGGCCTGCCTCCTGAAGAAAATTAAAAACATCAGTAAATACGGTGGAAAGCCCTCCCAAGCATCAAGGACAGACGGTAGGCACCACCTGCTCCCTTATGCCTATTGAGGGATCGATGACGTAGGTCCCCCAGACTCGGACACTCAACCAGCAAGTGACGGACAGTAAGGGGAACAAAGCAATCATCGCAGTACGGTTGAGTCTCACCACTCAACAGGAACCTATGTTTAAGGTGACAGTGCCCAATGCGAAGCCTGGCAAGAGGGGAGAACCCTTGGCACATCCACTCTCTGAAAGAGCAACACAATCCCAGTTTCTCTGCCAACACATACGAATTGCGTACTGCAAGTAGGGTGTTATGTCAGAAGCAGCATTAGCTAATGTATCTGCCCTCTCGTTGCTCACCACACCAGCATGTGAGGGAACCCAAAAGAGGTCCACATTACGACCACGACGGCCAAGAAGAAAAAGCCACTCTAAAATTCATAAAACCAATTAATGGGATGCATTAAAAGACTCCAGTGCAGAAAGAGCACTACGGGTGTCACTAAAAATTATTTTCAGAGCATATAAAATCACAGTCAGTTCCGCTGTATATACTGAAGCAACGCCAGGAAGACGACCGCCCCTACTAAAGGAAGGGAAGACAACACCAAAGCTTACTCCAGTATCAGTCTTAGACCCGTCAGTATAGACGGGGACAGAACCTTCACGAGTGGAGGCATGTTCCAAAAAGAGAGAAAGGGACACCTGAGAGGGAAGTGAGTCCTTTTGTCCAACAGACCTACAAAATGTCACACGTGGGAGTAGCCAAGAACCAATCCTTGGGATCCGATGTGGACAAACTGCCAGTCTCGGAACAGAGTGGGCTAACATAACAGACCAGACCCTGTAACCAAAAGGCTTCGGGAAACTAGGGCGGGTGTCATAAACAGAAGATCGGGAATCCTGAGAAATGATGGCACAAGAAACTGAGTCTGGAATGCGGTGGAGACGATACCAACACATCATCATCAGCAACTGGCGTCGCAAATCCAAAAGGAGTACACCAGCATCCACCAACAAACTTGAAATCGGGGATGATTTGAATACCCCGGTTGCCAGACATACACCAGCATGATTCACAGAATTGAACAACAGGAGATGGGCATCTGTTGCAGAGGAGTAGACCTCACACTCATATTCAAGGTCAGGAAGAATTAGAGACCTATGTAAAAGGAGGAGGGTCTGATGGTCAGCACCCTGTGAGGTATGAGCCAAAACCCTCAAAAGACTCAAAGCTTTTTGATATGCCGCCAAGACAGAATGAATATGAGGAACCCAGGTTAGTCGTCTATCAAACAGAAGACTCAGAAACCGCGTCTCTTCCACAGGGGATATTCTCTGACCCCTTGAAGGCAACAAAAATACATAGCCAGTGTCTTTGTTAAAGAAAATCAGAAACCGTAAAACTCTGCCCAATCAGAAATCCTATTGACAGCCAACTGCAACTTCCTCTCTATCAGAGACATTCTAGATGCAGTGAAGGAAATTGAGAGGTCATCGACATACAGTGATCCTCGTACACTGTTAGGAAGTACACTGATGACACTGTTAATGGCGACAACAAAGGGAGTAACATTAAGGATACTTCCCTGTGGTACTCCATCTTCCAGTGAACAGGCATTAGAAAGCACTCCTCACACTCAGACCCTTAAAAAACGGTTAGATAAAAACTGTTGAATAACAATAGGCAAACGCCCACGAAGACCAAACTCATGAAGAGAAAGTAACATGCCATAAAGCCAGGCAGTGTCATATGCCTTCTCCAGATCGAAGAAGACCATGACCTGGTGTTGGTTAGTTGAGAAAGCTTCACAGACAGAAAATTCCAAGGACACTAGTGCATCAGAGGTAGATCGTATATTTCGAAAACCATACTGGGCAGGGGATAAAAAGTCACCTGTCTCTAAAAACCACACAAGCCTAACATTGACCATCTTTTCCAGAACTTTACATAGACAAGATGTCAGAGAAATAGGCCAATAATTCGTCACCTGTAGGTGGTCCTTATCTGGTTTGGGAATGGGGATAACTGCAGCAACACCCCAACAAGCTAGAAACTCCCCAGAAGACAAGATCTTATTAAATAATGAAAGCAAAAACAAAAGCGACTCATCAGACAGGTGACGTAAAAATGCATAAGGAATATCATCATAACCAGCAGAGGAATCATGGCACTGCGACAGAGCTGCCTGAAGCTCATTCAACAGGCAAAACTGGGACCACACGACTCTAGGCACCGATGGTGGCAAGCCAAAGGCAAATCTGCATCCTTCTGTGACACACTGGCAAAATAATCAACAAGCAACTCTGCAACAGTGAAAGGATCAGCCACATTTCCACCTGCTACAGATAGAACAGGAGGGGAGGGAACAGTAAATTTTCCCAAAATTTTCCTTACCCGGTTCCACACCTGAGTGAGGGAAGTCCTTGAACTGATGGAAGAAATATAACCTTCCCAGGATGAACGCCTGTCCTCCTTTAACCCGCCGAGTCCCACCGACGTACGATGCACGTCGCTACTTTTTTCCGTGGACAGACCCAACGACGTGCATCGTACGTCACTCAATTGCAAGGCCCATTGTGTGCACATTTTTCAACATTCGCGGGTGATTTTTGGTAGGCATATGTGGGAGACCTTCCTCTACTTGCTGTCAAGCGGGGATACTGCCTGGCACCACCTAAACCTCCCTTCCCCCCCTCCCCCCAACACTGGGCAATTCACATGTTAGATGAAACCTGCCCAGTAAAGGTATGTTGCCCCACGGTCTCTCCAATGACGTAATTCACGGTGAAAGTGATTCCTGAGGTGGAGGATAAAGAAACAAAGAAGCTAGAGGTAGAAACAAACAGAAGTGAAGAGGTGGTAATGTCGTAAAGGAAGGTGCCATATACTGGGGTTTTGGGTGAGTGAACAATGCTTATAAATGCCTATATTATTGTGTGAAAACCAGTATAGACTTGTACTACACATAAATTCGTACCAAATAAATGATATAAATATGTAATTTAAAGTGGCTTGAATTAGTTAACACTTCCATAGTTCGTTTTCTTTAGCCAGGTGCCCTGAAAAAGAACGTAAGGTTGAGTGACACCTGTATCAACATATCTAACCTCAGGATCGCGATTTCTCTATGAATTTTCGATGTTTCTCTCCAAAAGCAAAGGTTTCAGGCAAAAAACAAAAACTCGAAAATCGGTCGGGATCTGGGGGTAGGCTGGGTAAAAAAACGGTCGGGACTGAACGGGTTAAAACCCGCCTCATATGAGCTCGTGCCTTCTTATATGCCACCAAATACTGAGCATTTCCATGGTGACAATCAAGTCGAGAGAGGGCGACTCGTTTAGCTTTCACCGCGGAACTGCACTCAGAGGTCCATCAAGGACCCGGACATTAAGGACACTGACCCTTCGTTCTTGGAATAGACAGTAGGGCTGCTGAGTGCAACACGTCTGTGAAAAATGACACTGCCTCAGTAAGACAGCCAAACTCATTGACAGAAAGGGAAATGGAACTCAATTCTCCGAAACGTGGCCAGTCAGCCTTATATAAACGCCAGTGAGGAAGACGTGGCTGAGGTCCATCTGTGCTAGCAGTCAAGAATATCGGAAAATGGTCACTGCCATACAGGTGGTGGCAACACATCCCAGGCAAAATCTAAAACAGCATCAGCTGAACATAAGGACAAATCAATGGCAGTAAAGGTTCCAGTATGGCTATGGAAATACGAGTAAGTCACCTTATTAGAGTTCAAAATGCCCAGCACCTCATCCTCCACTAAAGAAGCCAGCATAACACCCCAAGGGTTTTCAGTTTCCCTATAGTGGATGGTGACCATTCATATCTCCTAGTAACAGAAAGGGGGAAGGAAGGCCATGAACAAGGCGTTCCAGATCCTCCCATTCAACAGTGGTACTAGGAGGAAGATATAGGCTGCAAACTGTATACTGCCTACATAAAAACATCCGGGCAGCAACAGCCTGCAAGTGAGTGGAGATGTCCAGATGCATGTATGGAATATCCTGGCAAAGGAAGATAGCAGCACCTCCATGACGAAATTGGCCTGGGACAGGGTCAGAATTAAACCCATGGTAACCAGATGGACCAGGGGGAACAGCTTCACCCACCATGGTCTCCTGGATTCACATGTACAGAGGAGTAAACTGGGAAACAAGATGACAGTTCCTCATAGCTAGCACGTAAACCCCGACAATTCCACTGGATGATAGAACCCATAATGGAGGGACGATGATTAATTGTGGGACTGGACTCCTCCTGACAAGCGAGCAAGTTTGGACTGATGCTTATGCAGCCCCTTGGGAAGAGACTGCCCAGCACCAGCAACCCGCTTCCTATGGCGAACATCCATGGGCAAACATGAGGACGAGGAAGAGGAATGTTTGACAACACTCCTCCTCTGAGTTGGAATAACACTTGGCCTGCAATGTGGCTTGGTGGCCGCCCTGGGTGATGGAGGATTGCCAGTGCCAACATCAGAAGTCCCAGAAGTGGAACGGGTGTCCAAAGGGTTAGATCCCTGTGTAGATGACATTTTATGTTTCTGAACTGACGCTCCAATGGTCTGTCCAACACCATCCTCAGTTGGAGACCTGACCACAATCGAACCATCAGCTTCAACTTCCAACTGGCTAGCCCCTTCAGTCTCCGGGGCAGATGAAACAGGTGAGGGATCGACACAAGGTTCGACTACAGAGGCCTTAGGTGGCTGGTCTTCGTGCTCAGAGGACTCTAACGAAGAACGCTGATGTTTGCCAGGTACAGATGGAGCCTCGGGCATACTGGGTAAGATGGGAGAAGAAATATGGTCAGTGTTGACATCTGCCTTCACCACAGAAGTGTGCAAGCCATCAGCCACCGAAGTGGGGGCAGAAACAGCAAGCGTAGAGGGTGGGCAAGCATTAGTCTCACAACCAGTACTACCCTTGTGGACAGCAACCTGCAAATTACCAGTTGAAGGAGTGGGCACTGGATTGGGTCGAGGCAGCCTCTGAGACACAGGTCGGCGCACTGACACTCCAGAAAGGACAGCAGCATAAGTTACTCCAGGCTGAAAAAAGCAAGTCTGGGCTCTTTTCTTGGCTTCAGGAAATAAAACATTCTCAGTTGTTTGAATAGACAAAATCTCCTTTTCCAGGCAGTAGCGAGGGCAGTTTTTAAAATTGACAGCATGAGGGCCCCCACAGTGATAGCATTTAAGGGAGCCTGGACAGTCATTGGTATGACTTGGACCGCCACACGAGACGCATACACCAGGATGGCCAGCCTGTGCTCGGTGGCAAAAGCAGCTGACATGGCCATAACCCTGACAGTGGAAACACTGCTTTTGGGTTGGCACATACGGCTTCACTGGAATGGACAGCAAGCAAGTTTCACTGACATAGGCAAAGTTAACCTAACAAAGGTCAAGAACAATGTCGGAGTAGGGGTCAGGACACCATCTATTTTCTTTTGAAGATGGTCAGCTTTGACCACACCGTATGATTCCAGTACTTCTAACAACCGTGCCTCTGAATATCGCAGTAGGTCATGGGAATAAATGACTCCCTTACATCTGTTAAATATAGCATGTGGGACACAAGAGGTATCAGATCCAGAGACGGACTTCACAGCCATTAGGAGGAGCTCTCTTCTGGGGAAGACACCTCAACCAGGGTGCTTCCATCCCCCTGTGATGAGATTTTGGGTTCCCTCCCACATGTAGACACAATGGCTCAGTGAAGATGAAAAATATCAGTATCCAAGATTGACTGTCTTCAGAGGATTGCTAAACAATATACTTCACAAATGTTTCAGGCTCAAACTCTTTTAGGCCTAGCCCCAGAGCCCCACCAACCGAATTCAACCGCCTCCCAGTCCCATCTGATTGCTGGGGCAGAGGAGGATAGCCACCAGCGGTCTGGAGTGGCAGTAAGTGATGTGGAGTCCGATGCATGGTCGGGGACGTTTCCTGCGTCGTCAGCATGAGTGTGTGTGTGTGTTTTTTTTTAAGAATTCATTAACCCGTCACATCACGACCGATTTCCTACCTCCGATACCCCCCAGTCCCTAGCAATTTCGGACTTTTTTGGGGGGAGGCTCAAACCTTCGCTTTTGGTGAGAAACATCGAAAATTCATGGAGAAATCGCCCTCCTGACCTTATAAATGTTGCTACAGGTGACGAGTCAGCCATACTTTTGTTCTCTTTCACAGTATCTGGCCTCAAAGAAAACGAACTATGGGAGGGTAAACTAATTCAAGCCACTTTGAATTATGTATTTATGTATTTATTTGGTACAAATTTATGTGTAGTACAACACTAAATTGGTTTTCACACAATTTTATAGGCAATAGAAGCATTGTCAGTCACCAAACACATCCACATATGGCACCTTCCTTTACGACATTACCACCTCATCACTTCTGTTTGTTTCTTGCTCTAGCTTCTTTATTTCTTTGTCCTCCACCTCAGGAATCACTTTCACCATGAATTTCGTCATTGGAGAGACCGTGGGGCAACATGTCTTTACTGGCCAGGTCACTGCTAACAGGTGAATTGCTGAGTGTGAGGGAGGGGGGAGGGAGGGAGGGTCAGTTGGAGCCAGGCAGTATCTCCACTTGACAGCAGATAGAGGAAGGTCTCCCACATATGCATACCAAAAATCACCCGTGAAACTTGAAAATTGTGCAGATTATGAACCTTGGAATTGCACGACGTTCCCGTGTGTCGATGGGTCTAGCTGTGACAAAACGTTGCGATGTACCCATACGTCGACAGGACGCCTCGGGTTAAGACAACAACATAAACTTCATTCCCCCACCCCCCCCCACCCACTTCGGAGCCCAACAAGGGGAGGCCATATGTCAGGGACGGAACCACTGATGACCCCAGGGGTAGCAGAGGAGTATAAGCAGGTAACCACTGAGGGACCCGGACAAAGGTGACTCCAGGACGATAGGAGCCACCAGGCCCCCCAGTGCCCACTTAACCCTAGCCAAAGCATGACCAGCTGATTAACCTGGTAGGGCTCAACAAGGCTGCCCATCTAGCTAGAATAAGGGACCAAAGAGGTGTATTGCTAGCTACAGGGCGCACTGTACAGCATCGCTCAACCCCCAGGACTCCTGTCTCCCAGCATTATGGGATGCCAAGCACGACAAACACGTGGGGAGGCAACAGTCCCGCCCTAGATGGCAAATGGGCATGGATTAACATGACCGGCAGGCTTTCGCCACCAGTGATGTAGGGAGTGCTTCGTCCACGAGGCTGACAAATGCTGAACCCTACAAAGGTAGGCGTGCCTCCAAAGTAGTGGCACAGCCAACCGTGCTTCAAGCCTGGCCACCACGTGAAGGTGGCCCCCTGCAGTGGGGAAATGTGGAGGTGCATGAGTGGCTGGACGACAGTGAGGGCAACCCTGGTTATCAGACCATGTCTGATATTGAGATCGCATCTTCAGTTGCAGGTCCAATTACCCAGCTTGAAGATTCCGACGAGGACTGCGACGATGCTGCAGACTCCTCTCGGTGTGCCACTACTCCAGCCATCCCCATGCTTAGCGCACTCCGGAAACACGTCGAGTTTGTTCTCGACTACCCGGAACACCTGGACTGCGACAGGGAGATGGGGCCCCTGGGACTTGTGGAGAAAGTGCGCGCTTTTAGGCAGCGCATCAGCAATAGCCAGAATCGCCATTCCTTACGTCAATCAACCATTGACACCTTCTTCAGGCCCAGGATCCCCACCATACCCAGCCTTGGTTCCACACCACTGCCTCACAAAGATCTGCCTTCTGCCTCCGAGCCACAGCCCAGCACATCAGCCACGGTGAGTCTCCACTGGACGTGAGTTTGTGGATATCTTCAGAGCAGTCTGCAGTGGGTAGCACATCAACACATCCCAGCAATGCGCCCGAGCCACCTGCAACATCTACTTTCAGGCTCTGACAGTGACTAAACAGCAAAAACTCGCCACTAGACCACTTGGGAATTTACAGTGTTGTGCAGTGTTAACAACAGAATGTTCAGTGTTAAGAAATTAGAATTCTGAGTGAAAAGGATTAAGTGCAGAGTGCAACACCGCTGTGTTTCAAGTGCAGTGCAAGTGTAAACAAAAGAATGAGCAATGTAAAGAAATTGTAATTCACAGTGCAAAGGATTAAGTGCAGCACAAGTGAGAACAGAATGTGCACTGTTAAACAATTATTGTATAATTCACAGTGCAAAGCATTAAGTGCAGCACAACACTGGATTACTGTACGTGCTTCAAGTGGACCTTCATTGTCAAAGCCAGAGGAGGCAGGTTAATCTTCATGACGGCCACAGACGAGTTGTAAGTACCCTGGACACTGCTAAATATTTTCGATACTCACTTCTAATTTCTCATTTTCTGGTTCCTTTTCATTTATTTCATGGTTTCTGTCCTTCTTTATGTGAACAGGGTCTTAAATAGGTCCTATGCATGTCCAGTAGGGAGTTATTTAGGTGGCTTTCAAAGTTAGGTTCAGTTGAGGTACATAAGTACCTGTCCAGGAACATTGTCCCAAGTCCCAGAAAAACCAAGTTCCGGACATTGATTGGGCTCTTATTACATCGGGTCTTGGAGGGATTACTGCATAGAAGAGAGGCGGCCTGCAGTCCTAATGGACCCAGGATCGAATCCCGGTGGGGAAGGGAACAGTTTAAGGATTTGAATATCTTAAAATCAGACTTTCCTCATCTACCAGATGCCCCGCCGACATGTCATAAAAATACCAATACACCAGTCCTGTATGAGACAGCCC
>JAGKTI010039258.1:0-10590 GCA_018397915.1 Birgus latro | reverse complement strand
TATATCATTATGTTAAATTAAGTTGGTTTGTGATTAACCCAAGGAATCCCATCGACGTATGGGTACGTTGCAACGCTTTGTGACAGCTACACCCATCGATGAACGGGTATGTCGAGCAATTGCAAGGATCATAATTTGTGAGAAGAGAGGAAGAAATTACCAGGATGGAAGTTGTGGAAGTAATGAAGAAAGTTAAAATGGGGAAAGCCCTAGGAATTGATGGAGTGTGTGGTGAAATGCTGAAGCATGGGGGAGAGATAGTAATAGAATGGATATAGAAGGTGTGCAGATTGGCTTGGGAGGAGGGTAGAGTCCTGGAGGATTGGAAGTCAGGTATAATTATCCCTCTGTACAAAGGAAAAGGGGAAAAAGCAGTGTGTGGTAATCATAGGGGCATTTGCCCTCTCAGTGTAATAGGAAAAGTATATGGTAGGATACTTATTGAGGGAGTTAGGGAAATTACTGAGGAATTAGTTGGAAAAGAACAAGGAGGTTTTAGGAAAGGAAGAGGTTGTGTAGACCAGATATTCATTCTTAGATCCTTAGAGGAAAAGTTTCTAGAGAAGGGCAAGAAGTTGTATGCAGCCTTCATGGATCTGGAGAAAGCATATGACAGGGTGGAAAGACAAGGTTTGTGGAAGGTATTAAGAATATATGGAGTGGATGGGAAGTTGTTGAAGGCAGTGAAGAGTAAGTATGAGGGTGCTAAGGCTGCAGTGCGTGTGGATGGCAAACTGAGTGAATCTTTCCATTTCAAGGTTGGATTGAAACCAGGATGTGTCATGTCTCCATGGATGTTCAATCTGTATATGGATGGGGTTATAAAAGAGATACAAGGTCGGACAGTGGATGTTGGAGCGGCCCTAGTGAGAGAGGGCAGAGTTTGGAAACTCCCTGCAGATGATACTGTGTTGTTGAGCGAAGATGAAGGGGAGCTGCAAGGCTTGGTAGATGAGTTTGGGAGAGTGTGTAAGAAACGGAATCTAATGGTGAATGTGGGGAAGAGTAAAGTGATGGTCTTCGAGAGAAGTGAAGCCAGTGAGTGTACAGAGAGATTGGATGGGAAGGAAATGGAGAATGTGAGTGAATTTAAGTATTTGGGCAGTGTGATGAGTACGGATGGTAGTCTGGAGGGTGAAGTGCTCGAAAGGGTACAGCAGGGAAGGAAGGTTGCTGGTTCGTTGAAAGCAGTAATAAGAAACAGGGAGGTGAGCATGGAAGTGAAAAAGTTGTTACATGACAGTACAGTAATCCCTCTATTATTCGGACGTCCAATACTCGGACATACTCATTAATCGGATATTGTGGACTGTCCAACCCCGAAAATGCCAAAAAATTCGATTTTTTAGGACCGGGTCAGTTTGAATTTCCCGCCCGCACTGACTGGCTATGTTTACACTCGTGACGCCTCTGTCAGTCGCCATTGCCCACTATGCTACTGCCTCGTGAACAACTCCGAAAATGGCGGCCATACTGATTGCTTTTGTGGTTATACCCTACCTCCTACAGTGCTTGATACTGCTCTTCACCTTCTTCATCATGTGTGTGATGATCGTCACTAGACCACACGGGAATTTACTGCTATGTACAGTGGAGAGAAGTGATGTGATTCCAGTTATAAAAAAAAAACGTTCTGGAAAGTGTTGGTGGTAAGTGCTGGTGATTCTCAATTGGAAAGGTGTGTCAGGTGCAAGGTGTTCCTGTCACAGTCTGAGATGATACAGTGGGTTATTACATCAGGACGGCAGCTTCTTGTTCGTAAGTACCCTAACTTCATACCTAACCTGTTTTCATCATGCTGTAAATGTGCTAAAAAATTACCAAAAATGTTAATCATAATTTCCAGCTTGCAATTTAATTTTTCCATGCATGGTTCTTAAGTAAAACAGCTAGAAAAAAGGTGGAAGCAAATTAATTTCATGTCCGGTCCTAACCTAACCTAACCTATGGTTACCATAAAGATTTTCATGCCTAACCTGTTTTCATCATGCTGTACATGTGTTAAAAAATTACCCTAAATGTTAATCATAATTTCCTGCTTGCAATTTAATTTTTCCATGCATGGTTCTTAAGTAACTTAAAACAGCTAGAAAAAAGGTGGAAGCAGTGAATTTCATGTCCGGTCCTAACCTAACCTAACCTATGGTTACCATAAAGATTTTCATGCCTAACCTGTTTTCGTCATGCTATACATGTGTTAAAAAATTACCCTAAATGTTAATCATAATTTCCTGCTTGCTAAGAACTGCATGTGGGGAGCCTCCCCACCCATGAGAGTTATACTCCATACAAGGGCGAATAAAACCCGTGTACAAGGTCAACATCTGTGCAGGGGTAAAGAAAGTTCGGAGTCGGCCCAGCACACCTAATCTCCCAGAAGCAGATTTAACAAGAGATGTAATACGCTCTTTCCAAGACAAATCCCGAGAGAATGAAACCCCAAGCATGCTCAAGGATGATGCAGGACTGAGCTGGACATTATTAAACATTAGTGGGTAATCCTGAGGAAGATTTTGTCGGGTTGATAAGTGTAAGAACGGAGTTTTTGATGCTTTAAAAATAAGATTATTTTTACCCCAATCAGAGACACGAGCCAAGTCAGACATTAGGTGTGCCATAGCCTCATCCCTTGTTTGCTGAAGTAACTGCTGAGATGGACGTTGCGGAAATCTAATGGAAAGGTGAAGGGTGGAATCATCAGCATATGAGTGGATAGGGTTAGATGTACAGCTTAGAAGGTCATTAATGAATAAAAGAAAGAGAGTTGGTGATAGGACAGAGCCCTGAGGAACACCACTGTTGATAGGCCTAGGAGAAGAACGATGGCCGTCTACAACAGCAACTATAGAACGACCAGAAAGGAAGCTAGAGATGAAGGCACAGATAGAAGGATAGAAACCATAAGAAGGCAGTTTGGAAATCAAAGATTTATGCCAGACTCGATCGAAAGCCTTTGAGATATCAAGTGCTATGGCAAAGCTTTCGCCTAAGTCCCGAAAGGAGGATGACCAGGAGTCTGAAAGGTAGGTGAGAAGGTCGCCAGTGGAGCGTCCCTGACGGAACCCATACTGACAATCAGAAAGAAGGTTGTGACAGGAAGGGTGCTTTAAAAATTTTTTTGTTAAGAATTGACTCAAAAACTTTCGATACGCACGATGTTAAAGCAATTGGACGATAGTTAGAGGGTTGGGAATGGTCACCCTTCTTTGGGACTGCCTGAATGAGAGCAAACTTCCAGCAAGAAGGAAAGGTGCAAGTTGAGAGACAAAGGCGAAGGAGTTTACCTAGGCAGGGTGTAAGCACAGAAGCACAGTTTTTGAGGACAACAGGAGGGACTCCATCAGGCCCATATGCCTTGTTAATATTGAGGCCAGTGATGGCAGAAAATACATCAGCTGAAGAAATTTTAATGCCAGTCATGAGGAAGTCTGAGGGGGGAAGTGATGGAGGAACAGCACCGGAATCGTCTAAGGTACAATTGGAGGAGAAAGTCTGAGCAAAGAGATCTGCTTTATCAGTAGAAGAAATAGCTACAAAGCCATCAGAGTAGAAAAGAGGAGGGAAGGATGATGAGGTAAAGTTGTTAGAAAGGTTTTTGGCAAGGTGCCAAAAGGAGCGAGAACAATTCGAGTTGGAGAGTTGAGACCATTTAGCACGGATGAAATTATTTTTAGCAGAGCGAAGAACAGACTTAGCACAATTCCGGGCAGAAATATAAAAAAGATGTGATTCAGGGGTGGGTTGGCTCCGGTACCTTTTAAAGGCCCTTTCTTTGTTGCGGACAGCATTAGAACAAGCGTGATTAAACCAAGGCTTTCTTGCATTAGTCAGAGGATATGAAAAAGGAATGTATGCTTCCATGCCCGAGAGAATAACATCCGTAATGCGCAGGGCACACTCAGACGGCTCCCGGCCATGGAGCAATAATCATTCCAAAGAAAATCAAAGAAGCACTGCCTGAGGGCCTCCCAATCTGCAGCTCCAAAGTGCCACAGGCGGCGTTTCTTTGGAGGATCCACAGGCCGTACTGGAGCAATAGGACAGGTTGAGGTAATAAGGTTATGATCGGAGGAGCCCAACGGAGAGAAAAGATTAACAGTATAAGCAGAAGGATTAGTTGTTAGGAAAAGGTCAAGTATGTTGGAACTCTCTCCAAGGTGGTCAGGGATACGGGTAGGGTGCTGTGCAAGCTGCTCTAGGTCATTTAGGATAGAAAAGATGTAAGCTTGTTCACCAGGTGGATCAGTGAAAGGAGAGGAGAGCCAAAGGTGGTGGTGAACATGGAAATCTCCTAAAATGGAGATTTCAGAGAAAGGAGAAATGGATAGAATGTGTTCCATCGTAGAAGTAAGATAGTCAAAGAATTTTTGATAGTCAGTAGAATTAGGAGATAAGTAAACAGCACAGATATATTTAGTCAGAGAATGACAGGAGAGCCGAAGCCAGAGAGTAGAGAATTCAGAAAAATCAAGTTCAGGAACACGAGAGCAAGATAGATCGTTGCGTACATATACACAACAGCCACCTTTGGCTTTGAAATGAGAATAGAGAAAATAGGAGGATACAGAAAAGTGTTTGCTATCAGTTGTCTCAGACAGCTGAGTCTCAGAAAGAAAGACAAGGTGAGGTTTAGAGGAGAAGAGGTGGTGCTCAACAGAGCGAAAGTTAGAGGAAAGGCCGCGAATGTTACAGAAATGAAGGAGTGAGTGAGTCAGACAGTGGTTCCAGGCAGCTCCGAGAGTCGTCACTGGGAGAGGGGCGGATGGTGGGGGCATTTATGGTCACCCCCCTGGGGACTCCGAGGCACGATTTTCAGTAGCCATTTTTAATTTTTTGAAAAGGAAGTGAAGTGTGTAGCGTGTATGTAGTTTGGTGTTGACAGTCAGAGAAACTTGTATTAGAGAGCATGCTGGTATACTCTCTGTGTTACTGAGACACTGAAAAAGTTCAGCAAAAGGGGGTAGTCAGGAACAAGTCCTGAGGGCTGATGAAATGGGAGCTCCTGCTCTCCCTGTCATCAGCTTTCCATCCTCCTTGGGAGTACTGCCCTGCTTGACTGGTGCTAGTCTCCTCACCCAACTACAGTAATCCCTCTATTATTCGGATGCCCATTATTCAGATCCCTCACTATTCAGACATCATGGGCTGTCCACCCCCCAAAGTGCCCAAAGATTCGAAAAAAAAAAAAAAAATCCGATTTTCTGGACCGCGTCAGTTTGAATTTCCCACGCGCGCCGATCAGCTGTGTTTAAGCGCGTGGCGCCTGTCTGTCAGACACCATTTCCGGCTCTCCTCCTGGCTCGTAAACAGCTCCGACAATGGCGGCCGAAGTGATTGCTTTTGTGGTGATACCCTACCTCCTGCAGGGCTTGATGCTGCTCTTCACCTTCTTCATCATGTGTGCGATGATGGCCCTGCCTCCTGAGAAGAGGAAGAAAGTGGTTCTGACTCTGGAGAAGAAGAGGGAGGTATTGGAGAATGCGGACGCTGGGTGGCCGACATCACGGTTTCGTCATGAATTCAACCTCCCTCGCTCCACCTTGTTTGATATCAAGAAGCCCCGAGACAATCTACAGCAGTACACGGCCGATATCGCTTCAAAGACCAAACTAAACGTGGAGAGGGTGATGTTTAGTCCTAAGTATGCAGACATCGACCGCTCCAAGTTGATTTGGTATCAACAACAACGTGCTGCTGGTGTGTTGGTATGTGGAACGGAGCTGAAAGCTGCTGCTGAGAAGTTCGCAAGGCTACACAACACCCTAGACTTCAAGGCATCTGAAGGTTGGCTCTTCGCGTTCAAGTTACGACACGGACTTACCAACCGTAAGACCCATCGCGAAGCTCTGGACGCTAACGACGAAGGAATGGAACAGTTTCAGCAGAAGGTGAATGGCTTGATTGATAGGGAGGGCCTCACTCTCGGTCAAGTTTACAACGCTGACGAAACTGGCCTATTTTACCGTTCAATACCCACAAACACTCTTGCAGAGGAGACGGAGAAGCGTTTGCCTGGCCCGAAGCTCTCCAAGCAAAGGGTGCCTGCTTTGTGCTGTGCAAATGCTAACGGCATGCACCGGCTCAAGCCCGCTATTGTAGGCCGTGCAAAGCAGCCTAGGTGCCTTCGTGGGTTAATGGATGCCCTTCCTGTCGTGTGGTATCATTCTCTGAAGGCTTGGTTCACAACCAAGATCTTCAGAAATTGGTTCCACCAACACTTTGTAAAGGAGGTCATTCGTTATCAGACGGAGACACTGAAAATCCCACGAGACCAGGTAAAGGCCCTCATGATTCTAGACAATGCGCCAGAGCATCCGTCAGAGTAGCAGTTGGTTGCTGAGAATGGTCGGATCAGGTGTCTATTTTTGCCACCTAATACAACTGCTCGCATCCAACCAATGGACCAGGGAGTGATTGTGGCAACGAAGAGGCTATACCGACGGAAGTTTTTGGACGAGGTGATGGTTGTGTATGAGGACAAGGACGATCGCAGGGAAGGACGAGACATGCGAGGACAAAAACTCTCGAAAACCTTCGCCGATACAACCTCAAGTCTGCCATCTACAACTGGGCCAGTGCATGGAAGGAAGTCTCTGTCAAGACTTTAGAAAATGGTTGGTCTCGGCTGCTTCATGGAAGTGACGTGGTGCACGATTTTCTGGGTTTTGATGTGGATGACTTCCATGCAAGGCTTCGTGCGGGTGGAGACAATGTGGATGTCGACGAAGTGCGCGAGTGGTTGGATGACGATGAGGGCGATCCTGGGTATCAGATCATGTCTGATACCGAGATCGCATCTACTGTTCCCGGTCCGAGTACCCAGCAGGAAGATTCCGAAGAGGACAGCGACGATGATGCGGACTCCTCACAGCTTGTCACTACCCCAACCATCCCCAGGCTGAGCACACTCTGGGAGTATGTGGAGTTCGTCCTTGACTACCTAGAACACCATGACTGCGACTGGGAGATGGGGCCCTTGGGTTTTGTGGGTGAAGTAAGAGCTTTCAGGCGGCGCATCATTAATCGTCAAAATCGTCATCCCTTGCGTCAATCGACCATTGACAGTTCTTTCAGGCCAGTCAACCCTGCCGTCGTCAACCCTCGCTCCACACCATCATCTCACCAAGACAGGCCTTCTAGCTCCGAGCCACAGCCCAGCACATCAGGTACGGCTGAGTCACCACTGGATGTGAGTTTGAGTCTATCTTCGAAGTCCTCTGCAGTGGATAGTGTATCACCACGTCCCACCAAGATGCCCCTACGCCGCCTCTGTCAGCTCATCTCGGACTCTGACAGCGACTAAATTCTCCAGGGCTCAGAACTAGACCACAGGGGAATTTACTATTATGTACAGTGCAGTGAAGTGATGTGATCCCAGTTATGAAAAAAAAAAAACGTTGTGGAAACTGTTGGTGAGAAATGCTGGTGATTGTCAATTGCGAAGGTGTGTGTGGTGCAATTTCTTCGTGTCAAAGTCTGAGATGATAGAGCGAGTTATACATCAGGACGGCAGCTTCTTTTTTGTAAGTACCCTAACTTCATCAAAATTCCTTGTTTTGTTCTTTCCATATCATTAATCTCATGCATAAACTGTGTGCAAGATGATTTCCATAATGATTTTCATGTCTAACCTGTTTTTATCATGCTGTAAATGTGTTAAAAAATTTCCCTAAATGTTAATCATAATTTCCTGCTTTCAATTTAATTTTCCCATGCATGGTTCTTAAGTAAAACAGCTAGAAAAAAGGTGAATGCCTTTGATTATTGTGCAAGATGATTACCATAAAGATTTTCATGTCTAACCTGTTTTCAGCAAGCTGTAAATGTGTTAAGAAATTACCAAAAATGTTTATCATAATTTCCTCTTGCAATTTAATTTTTCCATGCATGGTTCTTAAGTAAAACAGCTAGAAAAAAGTTGGAAGATGTGAATTTCATGTCCGGTCCTAACCTAACCTAACCTATGGTTACCATAAAGATTTTCATGCCTAACCTGTTTCCGTCAGGCTGTTAATGTGTTAACAAATTACCCTAAATGTTAATCATAATTTCCTGCTTGCAATTTAATTTTTCCATGCATGGTTCTTAAGTAAAACAGCTAGAAAAAAGGTGGAAGATGTGAATTTCATGTCCAGTCCTAACCTAACCTAACCTGTGGTTACCATAACGATTTTCATGCCTAACCTGTTTTCATCAGGCTGTTAATGTGTTAAGAAATTACCCTAAATGTTAATTCCTGCTTGCAATTTAATTTTTCCATGCATGGTTCTTAAGTAAAACAGCTAGAAAAAAGGTGGAAGATGTGAATTTCATGTCCGGTCCTAACCTAACCTAACCTATGGTTACCATAAAGATTTTCATGCCTAACCTGTTTTCATCAGGCTGTTAATGTGTTAAGAAATTACTCTAAATGTTAATCACAATTTCCTGCTTGCAATTTAATTTTTCCATGCATGGTTCTTAAGTAAAACAGCTAGAAAATAGGTTGAAGCAGTGAATTTCATGTCCGGTCCTAACCTAACCTAACCTAACATTGTGTTAATCATAATTTCCTACTTTTAATTTAATTCTTTCATGCATGGTTATTAAGTTCACCAGCTATGAAAAAGGTTAAAGCAGTGAATTTCATGTCCGGTCATAACCTAACCTAACCTAACCTAACCTATCCAAACCAAACCTAACCTAACCATTTTTCTGGTAGCAATTAACATCATTTACTGTATTTGATGCTTTGCATCCAATAATTTAGTGCATAAAATGTGAGAAAAGATGATGTCCATGTCTGATACTTACTTATACTATGCTGGCAAGTTCTGAGCTCCTATGACTCACTCACCTCTAAATCATCATTTTTTGGTTAAAATTCAATAAATTCATGCTATGTGTGCATTATTTATGTGAAAAGGGACCTAAATAAGTGCTATACATGTCCACTAGGGAGGTAGGAAGGTAGTTTTCTGATTTAGGTTAGGTTAGGTTAGGGTCATGAAAAACCAGTGCTGGAGCTTCAGGACCAATATCCGGACAAAACCAATATTCGAACATGCCTTTGGCTCTATTACAACGGATATTGGAGGGATTACTGTATTTAGATTTGGAGAAGGCCTTTGACAAGGTACCCCATAAGAGACTAATGTGGAAATTAGAGCATATAGGAGGGATGAAGGGTAACCTCCTGGAATGGATGAGACTTTTTGAGAGACAGACAAATGAGGGCAGTAATAAAGGACAGGACGTCTGGATGGAGAGAAGTAACAAGTGGTGTCCCACAGGGCTCAGTGTTGGCGCCAGTAATGTTCCTGATTTACGTAAATGATATGGTAGATGGAGCGAACAGTTATGCAAGTCTGTTTGCTGATGATGCAAAGATCTTGAGGAAGGTAGAGGTTGAAGGGGACTGTAAAATCCTATAGAAGGATCTGGAAAGGATACATGATTAGAGCCGGATGTGGGAAATGAAATTCAACGCAAAAAAATGTAAAATATTGGAAATGGGTAAAAGCACCAAGAGACCATCACTGAATTATTTGATGGGTAATGAACCAATTACAAAAGCGAGAGCAATATAAGAGTGGCATTTCATTACATGGATGAGGAGATGATGAAAAAATTGATAGTGGCCATGATCCGCCCCAGGTTAGAATATGCAGCAGTAGTGTGGTGCCCACACAAAAAGAAAGATATAAACAAGAATGAGAGAATACAACGAACAGCAACCAAGATGGTACCCAGTCTGGCAGATCTGTCGTACAGAGAGAGGCCGGAAAGGCTGGATTTGCCTTCATTATGGGAAAGAAGAGAGAGGGGCGACATGATTGCAGTGTTCAGGACCATTATGGGAGTAGATAAAATTGACAGAGAAAATCTGTTTGTATGGGAGAGAGCAACAAGAGAACATGGACTGAAACTGAAAAAGCCATGCTGCTTGAAGAACATCAAGAAATATAATATTCCTTATAGCCTCCTGGGGGTAGGGGGGTTTTCAAGAATTCTCCCCCAGTATCCCTGCTTGTCGTAAGAGGCGACTAAAAGGGTTGGTGGTGGGTTAGTGCCCCACCCCGTAAAAACAACTAACTTGTAGGAGGAGGCTGTAGCACGGGCCGAACAGGGTAGTACTCCCGAGGGGAATGGAATGCTGGTGATAGGGAGAGCTGGAGCTCCTTTCACTAGCTACCTAATCATCCTCCTTTGCTGACCTTTTCAGTGTGACAGTAACATGGAGAGTAGACCAGCATACTCTCCCAAACATTTCCTCTAACTATCCTATGCACTACACCATATGCGCTTTACATATCACACAACGTACCCCACTACGTTACAGGGGTTGACGCCAGCAAGGGCATGCGGCCAGAAAACTTTGCCCCCGCTACCTAGTGGCGGACTTTGGGGGGAGGCTTGACTGGGGTTCCGCCGGCATAGATCATGGGTCCGGGGCGAGATGGGGCTCGAACCTGTGCTAGAGGGTACAGGGCATTGCGGTTCCCAGGCTGCCGCTTCCGCTCATTAGAGAGGGGCCCGAACCTGGGAGTAGCGCCCCAGGAGGCTGCCCTATCAGTGGGTGTATAATGGCGGGGCAGTTGCAGTGCCAAG
>JAGKTI010039257.1:0-10590 GCA_018397915.1 Birgus latro | reverse complement strand
AAATTGTTTTTAGCAGAGCGAAGAACAGACTTAGCACGATTCCGGGCAGAAATATATAAAAGGTGTGATTCAGGGGTGGGTTGGCTCCGGTACCTCTTATAGGCCCTCTCCTTGTTGCGGACAGCATTAGAACAAGCGTGATTAAACCAAGGCTTTCTTGCATTAGTCAGAGGATATGAGAAAGGAATGTATGCTGTACCGGATAAGATGGAAACCAGTATTTATATAAAGGGACTAAAGGAAACCTCTGATAATTTGCAAAGCTCAGGGATAAGATTGGCAAAACATAATGTAAAATCAGATACTGTGGGTCCCATAAAAATGATAATTGGATCAGATTACTGTGGAAGATTCTTACACAGGACCTTTAAGAAGAATAAAGTACAGTTGTTCAAGAGTCCAGGAGGTAACCTTATTATGGGTCAGTTGCCTTTTCCTAAGAAAGACAAAGGAGATGCCAAATTAGTAGATTCAGTCTTTGTTACCCCCACACAGTCATTGATGGTAGCTAGAATAGGTGCAGAATTAGAACCTACTCAGATAAATGACTTGTTAGATGGAAAAATTGAACCTGTACACAAACTTTGGGACCTAGACAGTGTAGGAATACACACTGAAGATCCAACCCCTGAAGATAAAATAACTCTGGATTTGTATAATCAGTCTATGGAATTTAAGGGTGGACAGTATTGGGTAGGATTACCATGGAAACTAAACCATTTGGAATTACCTACAAATTTCCAAGCAGCTAAAGCTCCGTTAAATTCTCTTCTAAGAAAGTTGAGAAACAATCCAGAACATTTAACCATATATGATAATATTATAAAGGATCAAATGAAGAATAAATTTATTGAAGAAATTGAAGTCCCTGTTAACCATAAAGAGGGACATTATTTACCACATCATGCTGTAAGCAAAGATTCAGTAACAACTCCCATAAGGATAGTTTTCAATTGTAGTAGTAAAGCGTCCAAGGGGTCAGCCAGCTTAAATGATTGCCTATACTGTGGACCTACACTAACAGAGAAGTTAGGGAATGTATTACTAAGATTTAGAGAGAAACCTTATGCTTTTACAGCAGACATTAGTAAGGCTTTTCTCAGAATAGGATTGAGGGAGGAGGATAGGAAATTTACAGAATTCCTCTGGCCTCAAGACCCTCAAAATGAGGATAGTCCATTGAAAACCTACTGTTTCCGGTCGGTGCTCTTTGGCTCTTGTGCTAGTCCTTTCCTACTTTGCAACACATTGAAGCATCATTTTGAAAGGGCCAAATGCCCAGAAATAGGGCAGGCTTTTTACATGGATAATTTGCAAGGTGTTGCTGATACAGAGACGGAAGTATTGAAGGCTTATGAAGTAGCCAATTCCGAATGTGGGAAGGCAAATTTGCTGCTACAGAGCTGGAATACAAATTCACCGCTTTTGAGGAATGAAATACAAAAGGACTATCCAAATACTGACATTCCCGAAACTCAAAATGTGTTGGGTCTTAACTGGGATACAAAGGCTGATGAAATAAGTTTAAAGCCGATTAAGTTCTCCGATGTCACTCTCACCAAGAGGTCCCTGTTAAGTCAGGTCTCCATGTTATTTGACCCATTAGGATTAGTCAGTCCTAGAGTTATTAGGGGAAAATGTTTAGTGCAAGAGGCTTAGCGAGAAAAGTTAGACTGGGACACAGAATTGGGTGAAACGTATGCTGAACAGTGGGAACAGATTCAGAAGGAATTTGAAAAAACATCAAGCATAAGTATTCCCAGGATGATAAACAGTAACGAGAAGTCACATTTACACATTTTTTGTGATGCTTCTCAGAAGGCATATGGAGCAGTAGCTTATTGTGCAACAGGACATGACAGTAAAATTATTATGTCCAAAGCCAGAGTTGCACCAATTAAGGGAAGAACCCTTCCTCAAATGGAATTGGCTTCCATAGAGATAGGAACTAAATTGGCCAGGTATCTAACCACTACTCTGGATACTCCGTTTGAGGATATTTATATATGGACTGACAGTGAAATTTGTCTTTACTGGATAGGAAAGGATGACAGTAAAATTCCTTTCATCCACAATAGAGTGAAGACTATAAGAGAAATGTCTTCTAAATTTAAGTTTATACATGTATCCTCTAAACAAAATCCAGCTGATTTACTTTCAAGAGGTTCCACAGTAAAGAAACTGATCAAGAATGACTTGTGGTTTAAAGGTCCTAAATGGTTACTCACTAAGGATTGGCCTGAGCAAAGACTGTATAGTATTGTTGAGGTTAGTGTTGTAAACTTGGATCCAGTAGTACCTGAGCCAGAAATAATTGACATTAGCAGATTGTCATCTATAAAACAACTCATTAACACCACTAGGTTAGTTGTTAAATTTTTGAATAAGAAAGTGGGATTTAAGAAGTTTGATCCCATGGAATATTGGTTGAGAAGGATACAAAGGAAGCATTATGGAGAGATTTTTAACCTTTTACGTCAAGGCACAGATAAGAACAAATTGATCCGAGATTTAGGATTGTTCTTAGACGGAAAGGGTCTGATTAGATGCCGTGGCCGAATAATAAAGGCTGATTTGCCTCTCCAAACTAGACATCCTATACTGCTACCCAAGAAAGATTATTTTGTAGCGTTAATTGTAAAGGAAGCCCATGACTTGACTCTTCATGGAGGTGTGCCACAGACCTTGGCCCGAGTCCTCGAAATGTATTGGATCCCTAAGGGTAGACCGGTTGCAAAGAAATATCTCAAAGGCTGTATAATATGCAGGAGGTATGAGCAAAGGCCATATGACTACCCAGGACCACCTGTTTTACCAGAGGATAGGGTAAATGTTAGTAGGCCCTTCAAGGTAACTGGAGTTGATTACACAGGGGCTATAACTTACAGGTGAGGGAACTCCCCATAAAGTGTATATATGTTTGTTTACTTGCACCTATACGAGGGCAGTCCATCTAGAAATGGCAAAAGATCTCAGTTCAGAGACATTCCTGAATGTATTTAGAAGATTTGCTGCTAGAAGGTCTTGTCCTACCAGATTAATAAGCGACAACGGAACTAATTTCGTTGGAACAGCACCTTTACTTCTGAACATAATGAATGACCCAAAGGTTAAGACAGCACTGGGAATCCGAAACTGTATCTGGCAGTTCATTGCTCCAAGAGCACCATGTCAAAATGGATTTACAGAAAGAATGATTGGAATAGTAAAGAACTGCCTAAGGAAAACTCTACACAGAACTAAGATCACCAGAGAGGAACTGAGAACGGTGATAACCGAAATTGAGGGTAGGATTAATAATAAAGACCGTTAACCTATTTAGATGATACTAGCCTTGGAATTGAAGCATTGACACCTGCTCATATGTTGCATGGCAGGAAACTTCATCCAATACCTTGTGTGGATATCCAGGAGGAAATAAATGATCCTACAATTGGATCTAATGAACTGGGACAACATCTGTGCGAGGGATACCAACGTCTTAAAAGGGTATTGGACATCTGGAATAGACATACATTGGAGTGAAGAATATCTCTTGAGCCTAAGAGAAAGATATTATGGGGCTCAGGCTGCCAGCAACAAATCAGTTATAAATATAGGAGATGTGGTCTTAGTAAAAACCGAACAATCAAGATCCCAGTGGCCGTTAGCTAAGGTGATTTCCACACATCCAGACTCAGAGGGGGTGCTAAGACTTGTAAAAATTAAAAGTAGGGGACATCTCAGTATGAAAACGATAGATAAACTGGTGCCCCTAGAGTTAACGGCTCCCCTGGAAACAGAGGATGGTGGAGAACAATTGGGTCAAGATGTGCGACCTAGAAGGGTCGCAGCACAGGGCTCTAGAGATCTGTGGAGAGAGCTTTGGGCAAAGGGACATATTACATGATACAGCGTATCATTTTTCGCCCGGCCCCAAAACTGTGGGAAATATTTTCCCCCCGAGCTGTTGTGCTATTTACTTTTAGTTGTCGATCGTTAAAGGGCAGAGGAAAACGTACTTGAGAGGTTTAAAAACCCAGAGATTACGTTCTGTTAATTCTTATTATTAATAAATTAAATGCTACTGTGTTTAACATTGATAGACAACTATGTACATACATGTAAAACTAGGGAATTTTCCATTGACCTAAACTGCGCCTGCGTGAATGACGTGGTAAAGATGAAAAAGCCCGCGATCAAACGGGAGGCCAGTTTTAATATATATACAGTATATCTATCTGTAGAAAAGGGGGAATATCTTGTTTAGTTTACTTAAAACTAAGATTAGATTACGTTAGATTCACCTTGTGTATTTTACGGAGTAAGTTAGCTGTATTTGACTTGTAATTAAGCAATAGTTGGCAACTCTTCTATCCTATGAGGGACAAGAAGTTCGCCATGTTGCTGACTCCTTGAGCAGATTTCACTCCGTCAGTAGCTACGCTTCTTGTACATACACCCCAAAGGACGCCTGATTGCCCAGGAAAGACCGAAACAGCACGCCCGTCGTCATCTTGTTGTTCGACTCATTATATAGCTAAGTGACCTTATTGATTTGGCCAAATCTTAGGGAACTGGCTAGTATATGAGAGGTGATTGTAGGTGAGTTACGGGATTTAATTGCCTGATTTACTCATGAGACTTATGCAAATTTACCTCTGTTCAACTTAGATAACTTTCTCCAGAGAGGAGTATCTAGGACGCTTGTTTTTTTCTCACACTTCTCTTTTCTGTAATGTTTCCATAACTCTATCATAGTAGCTTAACAGATTAATAACACATGATTTTCCCTTTCTAAAACCGAACTGCCTTTCTGATATCATACTCTGTTCTTCTATATGGTTTACCTAAACTTTTCTTACCAGCTTTTCTAGTATCTTACTTACGACACTGGTCAGTGATACTGGTTGGAAGCTGAGTGGATTCTGTCTATTCCCTTTCTTGAATAGGGGAACAATGTTTGCTTTCTTCGGAATATCAGGTAGTTGACCTTGACTTAAGGATTCCTTGAATATTAAATATAATAGTCTGCTTAACTCTTCTGCACATTCATGTAGCACCCAACCCAAAATTTCGTCAGGATCATGTGTGTGTGTGTGTTTAATAATCACAATAATTTACTTGATGTTATGCTACCTATTTGAGGGTCGACTACTTGCTCCTTAAATAAGTATGCGAGGGGTGATGTGTTTACCTGTCGCGTCTCCGAGGGCCGACTTCTCATCCCTTCTAACACGCAGACTAACAGCGGGTTCTTTGTCAAGATCGGGTCAGCATTTCTAAGGATGGGACTGGGTACAAAAACAAGGCAGTAAACTTTTACACACATGTATTGTAAATATCTTCCCAGAGACAAGTAAGACAACACTAAATACAATAGATTCTGGGCTGGCCAGAGACGGGTTAGCACAAGGTTTTACTAAATCACAATCTGTCTCTATACCGGCTTAGGGAAAGTATGGTAGTATACACCCAGTAATTATGGCACTTCTATTACACTGATATTGTTATGTCCCTGTCCCCACACTGCCACAGGCTCCAACAGTAGTGCAGTATAGGAAGGACTTTGCCCAGTGAGTTGTTCTTCCTATGGTCAGCCTTTAGGTGTACAGCACACAAGTTCAGCTGAGGCAAAGATAATCGCTGGCTTCTTAAAGTTAACTGTATTTTCCAAATAATTCCACTTAATGCCTGCTAACTTCAATTCANATAAAAAACGATGAAAAAAGTTTGAAAGTGGCGTACACAAACATTGATGGACTAATATCGGCAAGGTTAGAAATAAATGATTTTTTGAGGGCACACGAACCTGATGTTATGTGCTTTGTAGAGACTAAATTGAAAGAAGATATTGATATTCATATGGGAGGTGGGAAATACAAATTATGGAGAAGAGACAGAAAAGAAAAAATGGGAGGAGGAGTGATGATAGCAGTGAAGGACAATATAAACGTAGATACTGTGGAAATTGCAGAGGGCAGGGCCGAAGCCATAAATTTGAAACTAGAAACTGGGGAGAATGGTAAGAGAGATATGGCAGTGGTATATGTTCCCCCTAAGACGAGAGCATGGAATGACGATGAATACCAGGAGATGTTGTCAGACATGGTTAGTTATCTACAGAAAGTGATCGAGAAAAGCAACAATATAATCCTAATGGGTGACTTTAATTGTAAAGAGGTGAACTGGGAGGAATGGGACTCGGGAGGCAGCGAAGATTCGTGGGCCACTAAATTGTTAAATATAGCAATGAATAATGTAATGACGCAGTGGGTTAAAGAAGAGACACGATTCAGAGGTGATGACACACCAGCAAGATTAGATTTGCTACTATCCAAAGAACCTGATGTAATTGAATCATTATCTGTGTCCTATAGGAAAAAGTGATCATGTGGTCATTGAGTTTCAGATGATAATAGGGAACATGGTCCCAAGAGATGAGCTTTATAGGCAAGGAAGATACAGCTTTGGGAAAACAAATTTTGCAGAATTGAGAAAAAATTTTGAAAATGTGGACTGGAGAAAATTCAGAGAATAAAGAGAGATACAGAGGAAGTGGGATATCTTTTTAGACCTCTACAATTTGGGAGTGGAAAAATATGTGCCAAGAGTAAGTGGGAAAGAAAACAGGAAAAAGGTGTGGTTTAATAGAAGGTGTATAATAGCGAAAAAAGAGAGGGACATGGCATGGAACAAATGGAGAAAGAGAAGTAATATCAGAAAAAAGGAAGAATATAAAAGAACTAGAAATGAATATACAAGAATACGTAGAGAGGACGAAAGGAACTTTGAAAAAGGTATAATTGACAAATGTAAGGATGAACCCAAATTGTTTTATAGATTTGTTAATGGCAAATTGAAGCAAAGGGAAGGAATCACCAAACTGAAAGTAGAAGGAGAGGTCTACAAGGATGCAGTAATGCAAGCTGAAGTAATGAACAAATGTTTCCAGTCAGTTTTCACTAAGGAAAGGGAGTTTGTGGAAGGAGAGGGAATGATTAGAAATGTAGTGATAAAAGATATAAAAGTGGAAGTGCAGGAAGTGTATAAATTACTGGGAGCTCAAGATGTAAGGAAGGCCCCAGGACCGGATGGAATCTCTAATTGGGTACTGAAGGAATGCAGAGAACAACTGGCGGATAAGATTCACAATTTAATTGTGTGCTCCTTGGAAGAGGGGAAAGTGCCTCGGGAATGGAAGAGGGCAAATGTGGTGCCAATCTATAAGGGAGGAAACAAGGAAGAACCCCTGAATTATAGACCAGTGTCCCTAACCAGTATGGTTGCGAAATTGTGCGAGAGAATCCTGAAAGATAGATGGATAAAATATCTGGAAGAGATGAATATTTTGACTGAAAGTCAGTTTGGATTCAGAAGTGGAATGTCATGTGTTTCCAACTTGTTGAGCTTCTACTCAAGGGCGATTGACGTGCTACAGGAGAGAGACGGTTGGGTGGATTGTGTGTACTTAGATCTGGAGAAGGCCTTCGACAAAGTACCCCACAAGAGACTATTATGGAAATTAGAGCATATAGGAGGACTTAAGGGAAGCCTCCTGGAATGGATGAGAGACTTTTTGAGTGACAGACAAATGAGGACAGTAATAAAGGATAGGACATCTGGATGGAGGGAAGTAACAAGTGGTGTCCCACAGGGCTCGGTGTTGGCACCAGTAATGTTCTTGATTTATGTAAATGATATGGTAGATGGAGTGAACAGCTACGCAAGCCTGTTTGCTGATGATGCAAAGATCTTGAGAAAGGTAGAGGTTGAAGAGGACTGTAAAATGCTACAGGAGGATCTGGATAGGATATATGATTGGAGCCGGATGTGGGAAATGAAATTCAACGCAAAAAAATGTAAAATATTGGAAATGGGTAAAAGTACCAAGAGGCCATCATTGAATTATTTGATGGGTAATGAACCAATTAGAAAAGCGAGAGAAGAGAAAGATTTGGGAGTGCTGGTCCAGGATAGTTTGTCACCTGAAAAGCACATAAATAAGATAGTGAGAGAGACATATAAACTCTTGACCAATATAAGAGTGGCATTTCATTACATGGATGAGGAGATGATGAAAAAATTGATAGTGGCCATGATCCGGCCCAGGTTAGAATATGCAGCAGTAGTGTGGTCCCCACACAAAAAGAAAGATATAACCAAGATTGAGAGAATACAAAGAACAGCAACCAAGATGGTCCCTAGTCTGGCAGATTTGCCATACAGAGAGAGGCTGGAAAGGCTGGATTTGCCCTCCTTAGAGGAAAGGAGAAAGAGGGGTGACATGATTGCAGTGTTCAGGACCATGATAGGAGTAGATAAAATTGACAGAGAAAATCTGTTTGTGTGGGATGAGAGAGCAACAAGAGGACACGGAATGAAACTAAAGAAGCCAAGCTGCTCGAAGGACATCAAGAAATATAGTTTTCCGTATAGATGTATAGACCTGTGGAATAGCCTGGACAAAGAGATCGTCCAGTCTAAAAACTTAAATGAGTTTAAGGCAAAATTTGACTTATTGAGAAACAGAGATGAGACCCCACGAGCGTAGCTCATTTCCTGTATATCACAATTAGGTAAATACAATTAGGTAAATACACAACATCAGTTTTACAGATACACAGACTACACAAACGTTGCAATCCTCTCTGTATGATCCGATCTTGTTTTTAATAAATTTATTTTTTTCAGCCGCCATCTTGAGACATCAGCCGCCATCTTGGGAGACACCAGCAACCATCTTTAGACATCATCCACCATCTTGTGAGACACCAGCCACCATCTTGGGAGACACCAGCTGCCAACTTGGGAGACATCAGCTGCCATCTTGGGAGACATCAGCCGCCATCTTGGGAGACATCAGCTGCCATCTTGGGAGACATCAGCCACCATGTTGGGAGACATCAGCTGCCATCTTGAGACATCAGCTGCCATCTTGGGAGACATCAGCCACCATGTTGGGAGACATCAGCTGCCATCTTGGGAGACACCAGCCGCCATCTTGGGAGACATCAGCCGCCATCTTGGGAGACACCAGCCACCATGTTGGGAGACACCAGCCGCCATCTTGTGAGACACCAGCCGCCATCTTGGGAGACATCAGCCACCATGTTGGGAGACACCAGCCACCATCTTGGGGGACACCAGCCACCATGTTGGGCAGACACCAGTCACCATCTTGACATCAGCTGACATCTTTTGCTTAAGCTGAGTATTTTTCTCTGTTTTCGTGTGTGAGAGAATGCGCTTTGTGTGTCTATAGTCCTTTTACTTTAACTTGGCATTAAACATTGCTCTCCCTCTCCAGTCATAGTGTTGTATTTAAGTACGTAAAGTAAGCTGCCAGACGAAAATCCTGGCCAAGTTCTGATGAAAGGAGTGTGATGTAGTAATGAGGCACTAGCGAAGACAGGCTTTGAAAACATATATATATATATATATATATATATATATATATATATATATATATANTGAGGAATGCGGAAGGGGAAAGAATACTCGAGTTTGGGGAGGCTATGGACATGATTGTGTGCAACACACATTTTAGAAAAAGAGTGAGTAGATTGATTACGTACGAGTCCGGGGGAAATAGTAGCCAGATAGATTATTTTCTGGTCAGGAGGGTTGATAGGAGATTAGTGAGGGATGTTAAAGTTATAGGAAGCGAGGAGTGTGTGCAGCAGCACAAACTGTTGATTTGTGACATGGTGCTTAAGGAACAAAGGATGAGAAGGAGGACATATGTACCTAGGAGGAAAATATGGAAGCTGAGAAACCAATCAGTAAGGGATGCCTTTTATAGTGAGATGAGGAGAGTGGTGGCTGAACAGGAAGCCGAAGATAGAGACGTTAATGAACAGTATGGAGCCCTTAAGAACAACCTCTTGAGAGTTACCGATGCAGTATGCGGTTGGACAAGAGGCCCACCAAGACATAAAGTAACTTGGTGGTGGGATGAGAGTGTAGAAGCCGCAGTTAAGGAGAAGAAAAGGCTTTTCCGGGAATGGAAGAAGGGTGGTAACAGGGAGGAGTACTTGGCTGCCAAGCGCAGGGCTAGAAGAGAGGTATACAGGGCGAAGTCTGAGTCACAGAGACTTTTACTTGATAATCTAAATCATGAAGGAAGGAAAAATATGGTTTTTAGGGTGGCAAATCAGATGAAGAGAGATAATCGGGACATTGTAGGCGAGCAGTGTGTGAAGAATGATGAGGGAAGGGTACTGGTAAACAGTGAGGATATTAAAGATGCATGGAGAGAGCATTATAGTCGGTTGTTGAATGAGGAGTTTGATTGGGATAGGGAAGGTTTGGAGCCAGGTGATCCAGTGTTTGGGCCTTGGCCTTTGATTGACGCTGCTACTGTGAGTGAGGCAATAGGCAGGATGCGGGTGGGGAAGGCGGCAGGTGTGTCTGGGTTGACTGCCGAAATGTTGAAGGCCTCAGGAGATATTGGGGTGAGGTTAGTCACTGACCTGATAAATAGGATTATATATGAGTGTGTTGTCCCAGATGATTGGCTGAAAAGTGTAATTGTAAATGTGTACAAAGGGAAGGGTGATGCCCTGGAAAGGGGAAATTACAGAGGTATAAAGCTCTTAGATCAGATAA
>JAGKTI010039256.1:0-10590 GCA_018397915.1 Birgus latro | reverse complement strand
ATGAGGAAGTGAAGGAGCGTTGTGGTGTGGTTGAGGACGTGCTGGGAAGCGTTAGGAGAAACACGTTAAGGTGGTTTGGGCATGTGGAGAGGATGGAGAGTGAAAGATTGACTAGGAGAGTGTATGTGAGTGAGGTGGAGGGGGCGAGAGGGAGGGGGAGGCCGAGGATGAGATGGAGGGATGGAGTGGAGAGGTATATGAGAGAGGGGGGTGTGAGTTGGGAGCGTGGTAGTGAAATGGCAGGGCACAGAGGGACATGGAGGCGATTTGTTTGTGGCCACCCCATTCGGGATTGAGGCGTCTGGCAATAGATAGATAGAAGGTAGGCATAAAATGCATTCTTGTACTGAAGGGGTGAAGGAGCAGGTCTGGATAAAGAGGGGTGTGTGTGTCTGTGTGTGTGAGAGAGGGAGAGAGGTAGATTTGCATATAGAGGAGGTGAGTCAGGTGTGTAGATGGGCAGGTGTGTGTGGGAAGAGGCAGGTGTGCTGGATGGCTCTCTCAGGCCTATATATATGTATGTTCAGGATCCAGGGGGAGAGAGAGTGAGATAAGAAAATACTATGGTTCAACATCCTTTACATAGCACTTCTTTGTGACGAGCATCATATTCTAGTGTACATCTGTTCTTATAGCTTGGCATGCAAGGTAGAGAGAGCAAATTTACCCTTAGTTAAAATAAACAGGGCATATATACATCATTTATCCCCAGAAAGGATGATGATGGAACACAATAGAATAGAAACTTGGGCCTGCAGTCCACTGGGATCACGTTTCAGATGAACCTGGGGCCAACAAAAACAAGCAGACGATTTTACTCAGCATAAAGATGAGCTAGGAAGGTTATCTAGAGAGCTTTGTTTAATATCTCCAGTAGGTTAAACCGTGCATAAGGGTGAATAAAATCGTCTGAAATTAGCAAGGGTGTAAGACATATATTTGTTAATCTGATTTCTGTGCGTTAAATATCGGTAAAAGGCCGGAAATGCTACGAGAAGATTTAAAGGCAAATGAGAAATCTAATATGGCGTCATCTCCCCGCGTCCGGATGCCTTCCTCGGTATGAGTACATGTTGTAAAAAGAGTCGTAGTTTCACGTTTTCTCGCATATATTCCCCTCATTGTACTTGAGAAAATATGGAAATTGTAAAAGAATTAAAATAGGAAATGGTAATATAAGTTGGAAAAGTAAAAGAAGGCGATTTGTTAATAATAAAATCAGAACAGTGGTTTCAAACAGCATGGATAAACATTGGAACTTTGTGAGTTGCCGTTGTGTAAGTGCTGGCGAATTTCTCCGCGTTTTTAACGCTCGTAAGTATCGACATTTTCTTATTTCCCGTAATTCTATGGTAACGATGTATTCTTGAAGATTCAGGGAAGATTTTGATGGTAAAAACAGGGTGGAGTAAGATGAATTTGGCTGTGAAATGAGAGTGGATGCTGGGTGGTTGGATGAGCGGGGATGGAGTGAGAGGTAGGGGATGCCATTTGTATTTCAATTGATGTTGCGTCGTAACTTAATATTTTTTTAATGTTTTTGTGACTTATTATTTTCAGGACATCCTTTAGGTGATGCAGGTTATGGTAAGACCCCCAGAATTTCTTTATTTAATTACATGTGTATCTGTTATTGATCCCTTTGATATTTTTATGGCATGATTTAGGTTAAGTATTTGGTCAAAGTCCCAGATTGGCTTTATTTATTTGAATGTCTCTTACTGGTGATTTCTTTTTAGCAGAATTTATCAGCTTTGTTAGGTAGGCCACAGAGCTGACCATTTATATTGCAAGATCAAATTTTCCTTTCAGATATTAATATTTTTGCCTGTTATATCATGAATGGTGGTAAGTATAATGAACCCTACACATTAATTCCCAGTCTGATAATTAAATATTAGTGGATTAATAATAATAACATCAAAGTAGTGATAGCTAACTTATTCAGTGCAAGGAATTTCCTTTTTTCCTCATAATTTTCAACCAGCTAAATATTTTTTTTGAATAGGATGCTGTGTTTGACTTTTAATAATTTTTTTCTGAAGTTTATACTTTTCTAATCCTTTTTGGTTTTTACTTATAATTTTACTCTGAATAGTTTATACCTTTTTAACCCCTCCATGTCGGGTTTTTTATAGGGCCTTTGTTTTCTCAGGGATTTTTTCCGAAAAGAGCCTGTTTTCAAACCTTAATATCTCGGAAACTATAGAAGTTAGGGAAACAAATTAAAGACCATATTACTCACCAATTCCTCATCTTGTGAATGAAAGTATACCCATGTTTGTAGGTTGTTGCGTCGATGATTACTGACATAATGAAGAGAAGTAGTTTTTGGTGCGGGAGGTAGGCTGTATTCATGCGTTTGTGCGCAACCCCTCTTTGGGCTTAGCTTTCAATGTGGTAAGTTCTCCATAACTAGATAAACTAGACATCAGTGTCCAAGGCACACCGTATGGCAGTATCATTGAGTCCTTTACTAGTATCCTTGGAAAGAGACTTGGCAGGGGTGGACGAGGCAAAAGCGGGAATGGAATCAGACATAAAGGGTTAAGAAAAAATTGTCTTACACCTGGCAGTCACAGAGATGACATAGGTATGGTTGGCTCAGCTCACAGGAGTCCCTCTCTAGCTCTTGCTGATGAGATTAGATTGCAGCCACCTCAAACTGTGGCACAAGAACAAGTGCGGTTCTGCCCAGCACCTGGCCACCAATTTCTTGACAGTTCTGACCGACACCCAGTAGTTAGGGATTAATCCAGTGTGCTTGTACTTGGTACAATTTTTTTCTTTGTCTTTCTAATATTTTTGTAAAAGCCTGCAGGCAGTTTATGAAACCTTGAAACACAGAAAAATAATATGAGCTGGCTTTTCAGAGTTTATAATTGCAGATTTTTTTTTCTTCTTCGTCTACAGTAGAACAAAAATTAGAAAATGCAAGCTAGGTTTTTTAGGTATTGAGACTGAAAATACAGAAAATGAAAGTCCGACCCAATTTTATCATCATTGACTTCGTAAATCGGGTTATCATCATCATCATCCGCTGCATAAATCAGGTTACTCATTATCGTCATTTCCTGCATAAATTTGGTTAATCATCATCTGGATAAATCAGGTGAATTACTATCATCATCATTGCTTACATAAATCGGGTTAATCATCATCATTTCATAAATCAGGTTCATCATCATCTGCATAAATCGGGTTAATCATCATCATCATCGTCATTGTCCATGTAAATCAGGTTAACCCTCAACATGATCAGCTTTTTTAATTGGGTTAATCCCCTGTATAAATCAGATTCATCATTATCATCATATGCGTAAATCGGTTTAAATTAATTCAGAATGAGTTTATGGCGTGTACAAAATATGAAAAACTACAAGAATGAAAGTCCGGGCCTGTTGCAAGTACGGTAAACCCCGACATACAATACCCCTAAATGCGATACCTCGGATTAGTGATGGGGGTAGAAATTCCACCCTACCCCGCCTAACAATGGCCAAACCCCGGTGTATATTATTATTATTAGACTTAAATTAATGTTTTTAGTCATAGTTGGGTGAACATTGTCATTTTAGGGTACAGTTTACTAAGTTTGATTTTATCCAGACTTATTTTTGATGATTTTCAGATTTTATTTTTGGGTTTAGGTGAGTTATAAATTGCTTTTAAGCTTAGCTTAGCTTGATTTTAGGCTCTTTGCGGGTTTAGGTTAGCTATAAACTTGTTTTTGGACTCATTTGGGTGGGTTTTAGGACTTGGTTAGGGGGGAACCCCAAGGCTCAAAAATGCATGCCTATATTTTACATGTTAAATCTACTCCAACATACGATACTCCGCTTGATGTTTTTTTTTTTTTTTGTTAACGTATCCCATCATCAAACTGGGGTTGACCTGTATTGTAATGGAAGAAAAAAATAATGATAGTACGAACAACGTTTTCAGGCATTCGGTTCTCATGTCAAAGTCTGAGGCAGATTTCTGTGTACAGGCGAGTCCTGTTACACAAGTTGGATGTGTTAATAACCTTCAGCCTTGTTTTAACTTCACATTTTCCATAGCTGTTAATTACACACCCCAACTTTGGACAAGATGAGTATGTGGTATCCCCTACCCACCTCATGAACAACTAAAATCAGTAGTTAACCAGTATTTTGAAACTTTGGTCTAGGAAAAAATACTCACATAAGGATGTTTGGATTTACAGTGCCACTAATTGTTCAAATGAAAGAAATTTTGCTCATGCAAAAATTGAAGACAGTAGGTGGTGGCGACCATTATCCACTCACTTGATGTAGTGCTGCCTACTTCCTTCACCTTTATCATTCTTTTTCTGTCTGCTTTCCTAACTTCCTATTTCTCTCATCTTTCCTGTCACTTTTATTACTCTTTCATTTTCAGTTAGTTTCACAATGAGTGACAAGCCTAATGGCTTCCCATAAGCCAGGAAACCATTTACGTCACTGGGTGGTAATCATATAACCAACCCATGCGTGTTCCATGTGTGTCAACAAGTGGGCTGGTTGAGGGTTAGTACTCCCCCCCCCACCATAAAACAGCAGACTCAAGGCAAATGGCAACCCTGTGTGGGAGTATGGTGTCTGGCTATAGATAGATAACAAAAGTTGAATAGTGGGTACAATGTCATTCATTGAACAAAAGTGTTAATGAAACTTGTCGTTAAATTAAATCTGATAAACCTTTCCAGACAGCATGTAAGTCAAGATTTGGTTGAGAGCAGCCAACACAATGCTGTATATCCATGAGCATACCGTAGCCCTCCAGGACCGGTACTGTAATTCTAGTGAGGTGGTTGGTGGAATACTGTTTTTGTGCATACCAGTCGGTCATTGTCTATTCCAGTAATTTTGTTCGTTGAATATTACAGTATAGTAGACCTGTGAGTATATACTTTCTGTTCAATACTGTAGGCATAGAGAGGCAAGAGGTGGCTGATGGAATACCTGTATATATACATACTGTGTCCATTGATTTCTGCCCATTTGAATACTGTGATGGCTTTAAATATCGTAGTAATATACAGTGATACCCTCCCTACGTGTCGACAGGTGGGTTGGTGGAGGGTTAATGCCCCTCCCTGTAAAACAAATAACTCAGAGTCAAATGGCCACCCCTTATGGGATTATGGCTTCTGGCAACAGATAGATAGAAAGACCTTGATATATGATACCCATAGATGCGATACCTCGGCTTAACGATGGGGGGTAGAAATACCACCATACTCCGCCCAATGACAGCCAAACCCAGGTTTGACGATTTTTTTTTTTTAATAGACTAGAATTGTGTTTTGAGGTTGAGGACGTGATGGGAAGCGTTAGGAGAAACACGTTAAGGTGGTTTGGGCATGTGGAGAGGATGGAGAGTGAAAGAGTGACGAGGAGAGTGTATGTGAGTGAGGTGGAGGGGGCGAGAGGGAGGGGGAGGCCGAGGATGAGATGGAGGGATGGAGTGGAGAGGTATATGAGAGAGGGGGGTGTGAGTTGGGAGCGTGGTAGTGAAATGGCAGGGGACAGAGTGACATGGAGGCGATTTGTTTGTGGCCACCCCGTGCGGGATTAAGGCGTCTGGCAATAGATAGATAGATAGGACGATTTATATACTGTTTTTAGACTTAGATTAATGTGTTTTAGCCATAGGTGGGGTGAACATTGTCATTTTGGGGTACAGTTTACTAAGCTTGATTTTTTCAAGACTTATATTTGACAATTTTCAGATTTTATTTGTTGGTTTTAATGAGTTATTTACAGGTGTTAGGCTTAGGTTAGCTTTCTTGACAGCTGTTAAGCCATTTTCTCGTTTTGTTGGGTTTTGGGCTTGGTTTGGGGGAAACCCAAGGCTGGTAAATGCTCTACATTACTTTACATGTTAACCCTTATGTAAGCGGTAAGTTTCATGTTCCATAACATATCACCTTTCTCTCCCCCCCTCCCCCCCACCTGCCACACGCTCCAAAAAAGTGTATTCTCAGCTTTTATTCACCACCCAAACATATTTATTTTGCCACAAAACCTATATATTCCTATTCGTCGATGTTTGTTCTACATGATAAGCAAAAAACACACACGCGTGCACACACTGTATGTACATTAGGGTGATGTGAAAAAAACATTTGGGAACATTCTCACTTCCCAACATCATAGCTTAAATGTTTACTAACATATCTTTACATGTTATACCATCATTTGAAAGAGAATTTTATTAGCTTTCGAATGGGATAGTTGGCATTATGATATGAGGTATGGTTTTCGTGTAATAAGCAAAAAAGTAAAACCTCGTAACAGAGAACAGAGTTTTTATTCAGGGAGTTCTAACAAAAACTTTTCTTAGCAGTGTTATGTTTTTTTATTTCATCATCTTGTGCAGAATTTTATGGGGTTTCTCTTGATATATGCAGATTTCTCCTACGCCTCATAGATTTTGAGAAAAATGCAAAAAACTATGGTGTACTCACTCCGTTTTGTGACTACAGGGCTCTTTCTTGTCTTCCTTTAACCTACTGCACTGCTTCACTATTTCCTTGCACACTAGGTATTGCAAACTAGATTCACATGATTCATTGTTGCTCTTTTTATAGGTGAATACGCACATTTGGTGCAGGGTAGAGGCAGTGTAGTTCTGGGCCCAGGGTTACTAACAGTAGCACAGTCTTCGTTGGCCCAATGGCTGATAGCTGTCACAAATTGCAAACACCAAATCTAATCACAATAGTGCCCAAAATTCTACGTATGCACTATTGGTACAGTGAAATATGTCGCGGTGCCATGATATGGGCAATAGAGTTGATTTAAAGGGACAAGGGATCGCACACTCCTTCCGCACTGACAGCTAGTTTGGTACTAAACAACCTGTATGCACTGGCGCTGGTATCGGGACCCACTGTTGCCAACTGATTACTTTTGACGTGAGCCAGGCAAGCTATGACGCCCCTAAAAATGACCTAAATCAAAAGAAAATTTTTTTTTTTGGCGAATATTTTATGGTTTTATGACGCCTAACGTGTCGTTGTGTATTTGGGAGGAATGACTCAAATGATAGTGGTAGGTGGTGGTGACCATCATCCACTCACTTCATGTATTGCTGCCTATTTCTTCCTTAGCCTTTATCATTCTTTTTCTGTGCCTGCCCTCCCCTCTTCCTATTTTTCCCATCTTTCCTGTCACTACTTATTGCTTTTCTTTCCTTTACAGGTGCCCTTACGTTGAGTGACAAGCCAAATGGTTTCCTGTAAGTCAAGAAACCATTTACAACGCTGAGTGGTAACCATATAACCAAACCATACGTGTTCCCTACGTGTCAACAAATGGGTTGGTGGAAGGTTAGTGCCCCTCCCTGTAAAACAAATACAGTAACTCAAAATCAAATGGCCACCCTTTACGGGACTGTGGCATCTGGCAATAGATAGGTAGACTCTGATGATGCCTAAAGCGTCATTGAGTACGAAGGGGTTAAAAGTACCCTGATATATGGTACCCCGTCTAACGATGGGGTTTTACCTAACCAATTGCATCGTTAAACTGGGGTATGCCTGTACTCTGCCATTTGAATACAATAATTGCTTTGAATATCCTAGAAATATACTCTGCCCTTTTGAATGCAGTAAATGCTTTGAATATCAAAATAATATGCTGTAGTGATATTGTAGCTTCCGTAGGATTATCCCTTTGGCTGTGAATTTCTCATTGTTGCACTTTACATCAGCTGATGTCAGACTGTTTTACTCTGTTATCAGTAAGCTGATGCTCAACAGTATGCTATTTTGTTTTCATGTTTAAAATTTTGGGGAACCAGTTCCAGTTAACAATGCAGCACATAATTTTTTCACTTGAGAAATAAATCAGGCTTTATTTTGACGACTGCCCTAACTGTTGTGACTATGAGAAAATCCTGCACAGTTATTAACGGAATGGGCAGGTAATGGTTACAGTTACTGACTTGATATTCTCCAGTATCATTGGCTGCTTAACTTCGTAATTGTAACAGAAACATGGGCTGTCATAATAAATTACGATAACTCATTTGACCACATGCCGACACTCATTTAAGTTTTGTTAACGTGTGCTAGGATGAGTCGGTAAATGCATAACTTAGTTTTGTTAAATGCCATACGTTTTAATGCCAACTGCAAGTAATCCTATCGTCTACCAACCTGCCAGTTGTGAATGAAGACACTTTCTTTGATGATGAAACTCTAGACTCGAGTTGGTGTTCTTCCATATGTTTTCTTCAGGGCCCCATAGTTTTGTTGGTTTCTTTTTGCCACATAATATTTAACAGCTGCTTACAATCACAATGACAGTTTGTTGTAATGTGTCTTACACTTTAAAACTCATATGTGATATATAATGTACAGGTATAATGATGGGGGTAGAAATACCACCATACCCTGCCTAATGATGGCCAAACCCCAGTTTAACGATGGGTTATGATTTAAAAAAAAAAAAAACTTATTTTGTTGGTATTTTAGACTAAATTTGTGTTTAGGTTGATTTATAAACTGTTTTTAGACCTAGAGTAATGTGTTATAGCCATAGGTGGGTTGAACATTGTCATTTTGGGGTACAGTTTACTAAGCTTGATTTTTTTTCCAGACTTATAATTAACGATTTTCAGATTTTATGTGTTGGTTTTAGTGAGTTATATACAGGTGTTAGGTTAGCTTCCTTTACAGCTGTTAGGCAAATTAGATTCACTTTAAACTTGTTTTGGGGCTCAATTGGGTGGGTTTTGGACTTGGACAGGGGGAAACCCAAGGCTGAAAAACGTATCCCATTACTTTACATGTTCAATCTACCCCTATATACGATACCCTGCCCAACGATGGGTTTTTACCTTACACATTGCATCATTAAACCAGGGTATACCTGTAATTGTACTTGTTCGATGTGCCTCTAGGTATAGCTATATAATTGTTTTGTGAGAAGCTAGTCCCCACCTCATTGATTTAGAACTGGATTGTGTGAGTGAATGTCAGTCCCAAATTATGGTTTTGAGTCTGGTTCATGTATATAAATTAGTGCATTTCATTGTTTATTATGAAGTTCTGTAAGCCCAACTTAGTCTGATATAACTTACAACCTTTAACCAAAACTTAAAATACTTAAACCCAAATATTTCTGTTTTATGCTATTGTTTACAATTCCTGCACTTCATACCAACTGTTTCCCTCTTACTGGTGACAGTGATGCTGTGAGAATTTTATTTCCCACCTATGAGTATATTCATCCTTTACAATATTGTATTTCTAGAGTCAGGAAGAGTTGGCTGGTGGAATATATATACACACCCATTGATCATGGCCCATCTAAATACTGTGATTGCTTTGAGTATCATAAGTACCCTGCAAATTCAGATACAGTAATTGCTTTGAATATCATTAATACTGTGTACAGTAGAAGTTTGATTATCCAGCATCTCGGGATCAGGCCAATGCTGAATACAGTAAAAGGCCTCTCAATCGGCAGCTGGTTTTACGGTATTTCCGATCTTTCAGTGGTTTTCATAAATAGCCCCATTATGAAAGTTCTGTGCTCTTCTGGCACATATGCTGAGCTGATCAGCCAATTTGGCACTGCTGGCACTAGATCTGGCACTTTTCATAATAATTTAGCACCAGTAAATATTAGATTTCCTATTTTATGTATCACGTTTTGCAGTCCAGTTTAGTGCAAAAGTTTGAACTTCGAGCTTAGCGCATTTTAAAGTTGACCTTAGCACTTTTGAAGATTTCGCTTGCCAACACTGCCTGCGCCATCGGCCATCATGACTTGTGAATGTCTGGCTTTGTGAGGGGACCTTTTGAAAGTTTGGAAACCTTGTCGTGCTATTTTGTGGTCATCCTCTTGTTCTTGTGTTGCGATATGGCCTCTACTAGTGGATAGCCTACTGGTGTTATGAAAAAACACATCCATAAGGTGCTGACTATCACCAATAAGATTGAATTGCTGATAAAATTGGAGGTGGGTGTTCCTAGGAAAAAGATATGTAAGATTTTGGTGCGAGCTCTTCCACTATATACGACCTTAGGAAACAGAAGGCCGATTTAGTGCTTAGGGTTGACCAGTTATACTTGCTAGACACTGTGAATGCACTGGGGTGACCGACCATGATTGCTAGAAGCTTTTTGACCGGTTTTCCTGGTCATTCAGCAGTTTCTGTTCTTTTGGCACCTGCTTGGTCCCAAAGATATTGAGTGAGAGGACTTTCACTGTAACCAGATTTGCCGAATAATCGAACCTACCCGCTCAGTACCTTATATGTATTGGTGAATGCTATCAACACTATTTATTACAAATGTGTTTGGAGAGAGCGCTGAATATTGTATGATACTGTACAATACTGTAATCAATACAATACTATACCAGAATCTGAAAAATATAGAAATTAGTGAGCATCTACAAGTGTAATGGCACACTATAGTCTGTTTCAGGAAGTCTGACGCACTGATTTTTCCAGCTGAGGACAGGGCGGTGATTAAATATGTGCCCTTTAAATTATTAGAGATAAACCTGAACAACATTCATAACAAAATTAAGTCAAGTCTCAACTGGACTCATATGGACAACAGTCAGC
>JAGKTI010039255.1:0-10590 GCA_018397915.1 Birgus latro | reverse complement strand
ATGAAGGCACAGATAGAAGGATAGAAACTGAAAGACGGCAGTTTGGAAATTAAAGATTTATGCCAGACTCGATCGAAAGCCTTTGAGTTGTCAAGTGCAATGGCAAAATTTTCGCCATAGTCCCGAAAGGAGGATGACCAGGACTCTGAAAGGTAGGTGAGAAGATCGCCAGTGGAGCGTCCCTGACGGAACCCATACTGACGATCGGAAAGAAGGTTGTGATAGGAAAGATGCTTTAAAAATTTTCTGTTAAGAACAGACTCGAATACTTTTGAAACACAGGACGTTAAAGCAATTGGACGATAGTTGGAGGGTTGGGAATGGTCACCCTTCTTTGGGACTAGCTGAATAAGGGCAAACTTCCAGCAGGAAGGAAAGGTGCAAGTTGAAAGACAAATGCGAAAAAGTTTACCCAGGCAGGGTGTAAGCACAGAAGCACAGTTCTTGAGGACAGTAGGAGGGACCATCAGGCTCATATACCTTATTAGTATTTAGGCCAGTGATGGCAGAAAATACATCAGCTGAAGAAATTGTAATGTCATCCATGAGGAAGTCAGAAGGGGAAGTGACGGAGGAACAGCACAGGAATCGTCTAAGGTAGAATTGGAGGAAAAAGTCTGAGTGAAGATATCTGCTTTATCAGTAGAAGAAATAGCTACGCATCAGGGTAGAAAAGTGGAGGGAAGGATGATGAGGTAAAGTTGTTAGAAAGGTATTTGGCAAGGTGCCAGAAGGAGCGGGAAGAATTCGAGTTGGAGAGTTGAGAGCATTTAGTACGGATGAAATTATTTTTAGCAGAGCAAAGAACAGACTTAGCACGATTCCGGGCAGAAACGTAAACAAGATGTGATTCAGGGGTGGGCTGGCTCTGGTACATTTTATAGGCCCTCTCCTTGTTGCGGACAGCATTAGAACAAGCGTGATTAAACCAAGGCTTTCTTGCATTAGCCAAAAGGTATGAGAATGGAATGAATGCTTCCATGCCTGAGAGAATAACCTCCGTAATGCGCAAAGCACACACAGATGGCTGCCTGCCATGAAAGCAATAATCATTCCAGGAAAAATCAAAGAAGTACTGCCTCAGAGCAGAGGGGGAGACGATGGCTGAATCGGTATAGAGGCGGCCTGCAGTCCTAATGGACCCAGGATCGAATCCCGGCTGAGGCAGGGAACAGTTAAAGGATTTGAATTTCCTTGGAGCAGACTTTCCTGATCTACCAGATGACCCGCCGATGTAAAAATACCCCCGCTGATACCAATACACCAGTCCTTTATGAGACAGCTCTAGCATGTAATCAATATGGATGGTGGGTGTTAGCGCCGAAGTGGTGACATGTGGAGATGTAGGACTACTGGGCCTTGGGATAGGTCACTGACCCCGAGAAATAGGCCCTGAAGCCTTTGCCCAGAGTTGGACACGTCAAAAAAGAAAAAAAAATGCAGCTCCAAAGTGCCACAGACGACATTTCTTTGAGGGGTCCACAGGCCGCACCAGAGCGATAGGACAGGTCAAGGTAATAAGGTTGTGATCAGAGGAGCCCAAAGGAGAGGAAAGTTTAACAGCATAAGCAGAAGGATTAGTTGTAAGGAGGAGCTCAAGTATGTTGGAGCTTTCTCCGAAGCATTCAGGGATACGGGTAGGGTGCTGTTCAAGCTGCTCTAGGTCATTAAGGATAGAAAAGATGTAGGCTTGTTCACCAGGTGGATTAGTGAAAGGAGAGGAGAGCCAAAGGTGGTGGTGAACATTGAAATCTCCTAGAATGGAGATTTCAGAGAAAGGAGAAGTGGATAGAATGTGTTCCATCGTAGAAGTAAGATAGTCGAAGAATTTTACGCAGTCAGTAGAATCAGGAGATAAGTAAACATCGCAGATATATTTAGTTAAAGAATGACAGGAAAGCCGAAGCCAGAGAGTAGAGAATTCAGAAGAATCATGTTCAGGAACACGAGAGCAAGATAGGTCGTTGGGTACATATACACAACAGCCATCTTTGGCTTTGAAATGAGTATAGAGAAAGTAGGAGAAGACAGAAAAGGGTTTGCTGTCAGTTGTCTCAGACAGCTGAGTCTCTGTTAGGAAGAGGAGTTGAGGGTTAGAGGAGGATAGGTGGTGTTCGACAGAGAGAAAGTTAGAGGAAAGGCCGTGAATGTTGCAGAAATGAAGAGGAAGTGAGTCAGACAGTGGTTCCAGGCAGCTCTCTGAGTCTTCACCCGGAGAGGGGTATATGGGGGCATTTATGGTCCTCTCCCCCCGGGGACTCCGAGGCCTGGTTTAATGAAGCCCTTTTTTATTTTTTTATTATGAGAAGGAAGTGTAGTGTGTACTGTGCATGTAGTCTGGTGTTGACAGTTAGAGTAACTTGTATTGAAGAGCATGCTGGCCTTCTCTCTATGTTACTGAAACACTGAAAAAGTTCAGCAAAGGGGGATGGTCAGGAACTAGTTCCGAGGGCTGATGAAACGGGAGCTCCAGCTCTACCTGTCATCACCTTTCCATCCACCTTGGGAGTACTGCCCTGCTCGAATGGTGCTACAGTCTATTCCATATAAAGGGGGAACGGTAGAAGATCGGAGTTCGAGAACAAAGTGCATCGGAGAAGACTGGGAGGATGGAGAACGTTGATAGTAGGAAAATGCCGGAGACGTGCACACGATCTGAACGTGAGAGGAGAACGGCGTAAAAGGAGGGCGGGGATGCCTGATTCAGGGCAAAGACTTGCAGTGGGAGTTGACTGAAAAGCACCAGCAGCTACTCGAAGACTAGTATGATGAATGGAATGAAAATTTTGAAGGAGTGTAAGTGATGGCAGAATAGACTTGGGAACCATAATGAAGTTTAGAAAGACTAAGGGCAAACTGAAGGCAAAGAACGGTATGATCAGCATCCCATGAATGATGTGACAGCATTTATAACAAGTGAAAATGTAGTAGGGTAAAAGACTTAAGGGAAGAAACATTTGCATTCCAGTTTTACCAGGCGTCAAAGATGAGACCCAGCAAATTGGTGGAAGGGCAATAAGGAAAAGGGGTGTTACACAAATAAAGAGTAGACTGAGTTATGATTAATGAATGGTTTAACATCACAGCACAAGACTTAGAGGAAGAAAAAGGAAATCATGAGCAATGACCCACACTGAGGCTGCATCAGTGGGAGATTACAGAATGGACTGGAGATGAGGCAGGTTTGAATCTGCAGCAATAACAGTGAAATCATCAACATACAGAGGCCGAAACAGAGAGGTAGAAAGGAGATAATGACATTTCTAACTACAAGAAAAACGGTGGTACAAACGACACAGCCCTGGGGGGCATTTTCATGTTTGTGGAAGGCACAGGAAGGCAGGTTCTTTGGCGGAATTGAAAAGTTCGGAGGGAAAGAAATTTTTGAAGAAAAATACCTATGTTACCATGAAGACCAAGAAAACGAAGAAAACGAAGAATATGATTACTCCATGTTGTATCATAGTCCTTTTCTAAATTAAAAAGAACCGCGATGACTGACTGACAGAGTGAAAAACCAGATCAGAAAAAATATTCGAGTCAGAGGAGAGGATCTAAGGTGCTGCGTGTTTTGCAACACCCAAACTGTAAAGAAGACAACTGAATTCAAGGTGCCACATGAGTCAATTAATTATTGATTTTCCGTTCATGGAGTTTACATAAAGAACTAATGAAGCTTTGCTAAAGTACTTTTGTGGAAAGTGGTCAGGTTTACCAAGTTTAAGAAATGGGAGGATGACTGCTACATGATAGTCATGAGGAAAGAAACCCTCTGTCCAAAAAATTATTGTAGGGGGCCAAAAGAAAGAACATGACCGCAGAGAGATGGTTTAACATGCAATTTTAAACACCATTAAGTCCTTTGCTTGTATCATGGCAGGACTGAAGTGAAGACGATAATACATGTACAGAAAAGGGAGCATTAATAAGTCCCTCAGCTGACAAAGTACCGGAAATTGGTAGTGATTTAGAAGCAGATTTAATGTAGTCAAACTCTGGAGGGTGATGAGACCCACTAACAAGACGAAACTAATTGCTTAAAACATCGTTAGTCAAGACCCACAAACAAGACGAAACTAATTGCTTAAAACATCGTTAGTCAAGAATGAACTGGCCACAGTCGCTGATAGTAAGAAACCGGAGTTCTGGGCAAGATATATTTGCCAGATATTCCACAAATTTGAGATCAAACTGCTGCAACAGGTGTATTTGCAGGAACAGAAGAAAATATACACCTCCAATTAGAGCATATTGCTTGACAGATGATATGACGGAAGGCAGCGGAGCCTAGCCAAAACATGAGAAGGCACTGAACCCAATCAAGGGAAGTTTGTTTGTGAAGAAACTTTTCCCGGAGGCACATCTTACACGGAGGGCTCGTGAACAAGTAGAAGTCCACCAAGGAACACGTTTTGTAGCAGTCGGTCAAGTCTCATGAGGAATGGCAGTGAGGACAGCACTTGAAACTCGAATGAGGAAGAATGACAACATATCCTGTGGAGAAGAAAAAGAGGAGGGAGGAAGAGGGAGCACGATAAGAGAAGAAAGCAACTCCCAGTTCGCAGCATGGAACTGCCAACGGCGTGGATAAGGAACGGGAGAGAAAGAGGCTAGAGCGAGTTTTACAGGTTAGTGATCACAAATAGGACTGTCATCCAATAATGACATATGGAAATGTAGCGATATCAATGGTGAACAAAGAAACACATCCATTCAAGTGTGATGAGTAGGGATGGAAGTTACAGGGTGAAGTGCTTGAAAGGGTACAACAAGGGAGAAAGGTTGCTGGTTCTTTGAAAGCAGTGATAAGAAACAGGGAAGTGAGCATGGAAGTGAAAAATTTACTGCATGACAGGCTCAAGCATAGAGTAATGGCAATGATTAGGTGGAAGTGCACTACTTCCTTCAGTGCAAGGCCTAGGTGGGCTACTTTAACGATGGAAAACTTGAGATTTGGGTGGGACTGGAGTGTATTGGTGTCGTGATGAGGAGAGGTAGATTGAGATGGTTTGGGCGTGTGGAGAGAATGGGGGATGATAAATGGGTGCAGAGAGTGAGAAGTGTTAATGCTGGGGGTAGGGTAGTGAAAGGTAGACCGAAAAAGACACTGAGGTTAAGGGATTAAAGAGGAAAGCTACCAGAGATCGAGCAGCATGGACAGCCGCCACTAGGTGAGCAAGGCCAACGCATGCAAGCATGTTGGAGCCCTCAAAAACGAAAACGATGACAGTATTGTGATACCAACTCTAACGTATGGAACCTTGTTAGAGGGACACAAGTCAAAAGTGGAAGCAATGGAAATGAGTTATTTGAGAGCAGCATGTGGAGTCACATGGAGAGAGACTGACAAATGAGGAAGTGAAGAAGCGTTGTGGTTTGGATGTGGATGAGATAGGAAGCATTAGGAGACATACTCTGAGGTGGTTTGGCCATGTGGAGAGGATGGATGGAAAGCGAGAGACTGACGAGAAGAGTTTGTGAGTGAGGTGGAGGGAGGGAGAGGGAGAGAGAGGCCAAGGATGAGATGGAGGGTTGGGGTGGAGAGGTATTTGAAAGAGCTGGATGTGAGCTGGGAGCAGGGCGGTGAAATGGCGAGGGACAGGGCGACATGGAGGTGATTTGTTTGCGGCCACCCCTTACGGGATTTAGGCGTCTGACAATACGTGGATAGACGAGCATGGCCCGCAGTATATTAAGCCTACTGGATAATACAGTCGCTCACAACTTCGAAATATTAAATGTGAGACAAGTGGTAGTGAAGCAGTAGCCAACATTCATCTATCTGGTAACTGTGTGAGAAGGATGGGGATGGAAGAGGGAGGAACTATCAGCTTCCCCAGCCTTAAACCTCCCTTAATTTCTCCACTCCCACACATTAGTGTCAGTCATTTAAGTGTTTGGCTATTGCAACTCTCTCCATTACCTTCATTATCTGATCTAAAAGCTTTATACCTCTATAATTTCCTCTTTCCAGGGCATCACCCTTCCCTTTGTGCACATTCACAATTACAGTCTTCAGCCAATCATCTGGGACAACACAAATATAGGTGTGTACAAGATTTTTGCAGAAGTGGTTGTCTCACGCATAAAGGTCCGAACTGGCAGAACTTTCCTGGGGTGTACATAAATTGCATGGTGAGAGAAAGACAGCCGTCCTAATTATGTCGAATGGTAAACGAACAAACAGGGATGATACGTAAGTTTACATACGCCAACGTATTCGGTTTACCTCTAACCTTAATCTTTGCTTTTGAAAGCACGGCGGTGAAAGAACGAGATAAAACTTCCAGTATGGAGGCCAACAAACGCTCCACACTATGGAGGAAGCCACTATTGATTTGACTGAGCGAAGGTGGGTCTGTCGCGTTTTCAAACTTGAAATCAATCAACACGAACTCTGCCGGCGACCTAGGGTGCCTTGGAAATTGGTCTTGGTTAGGCTCGACTGACACGGAACTAGATTAGGTTAAGTGGCATTTGGGTAGGTTGATGCATATAATGGCTTGATATTCCTTCGCTTCTGTTTACTTTCAACATTAAGAAGGAAAAAAAATTGGCTAGAATTAATGTTTACAAAGCCGAACATCACATTAAAGACCCTACTATCTGACTTATTTTAATTTTGCAGAAGAAACGTCTCAGAGGAAAGTTTACTTAGAACTATGCGACGAACCGATTCACGTCATTATTTCGGGAATCCGGTGTTATGGTTTGGTAAAACTTTATCGAAATTTACTTAGTTTTAAATTGCCAAACATACCACGATGTTGTGCACTGCTAAGTGGCGAAGTTAACTAAAACTCAGTATCATCTGTTGGCAGATGGAAATTAAACAGTAGATCGTTGTTTTAACCACGGAAAGTGAAATCTCGTTTTTTTTTTTTTTTTTAATCTCTAGAACACAGGTATGCCTACGATAAAGCCACTAAAATATCGGGTACTTTAAGCTGTCAATCATTAAAATTCGTCAGTTGACGACGACAAAATGGCTAAATTGGTAATCAAGGGCTTGGAACATGAGCCAGCAAATTTGCCAACGCAAACATGCAACCGAACCCCACTAACAAGGAGTTCGGTGTTAGTAGATGATGATAAAATTCAATGTCATATCGCTAAAATACTAGCAAAATTTCTATAAAATTTCAATAAAGTAATATAGAAACCAGTACCTTTAGTGAAAAAATACGAACTTGGCAAGATTTTCAGAGAGAGAGAGAGAGAGAGAGAGAGAGTTGGGAACTGCGTCAATAGGGTTGCCATAACGTTCCACGAATCGTCAGCAATTCACGGTGGCTAATCACATTGGACGTTCGTCTGCAGTATGCACACTTCATAGATGCCATTTTGGTTGTGTAAGGTACATTACTGTGTATTTGGGAATGAATGTGAAAATGTAACATGTAAAAACATACTAGCACCTCAGGCTGCAGCTATACTTCCGTCTGCCAACAGACCAGGGTTGCCAGATTGGCATCTTTGGTGCCAAATTTCAGAAATTTGGCACTTTTTCAATGTGACTGGCATCCAAAAATTGTGCTTAGCATTTGGCACTTTTTTGGCATCTTTATATTTACAAGTTCTATTTTGATAATTTAATTAGCTTAAAAATCCCGCGTAATACATGCGCCATCTGTCTGTGAAACTGCGAAATGGCACCCACTGTGTATTTACATTTGCTATTTGCCGTCTTGCTTTCCACGTAAGTTTTTGTTTTGGTGCATCGAGAAGGGGAACGAACCTTTGCTGTACTAAGGCTTTAATTGTAAGTACCAAAATTTTGCCTTTTTATTTTTTCGTTTAAAATGTGTTGAAGAGACTTGGAGCAATCTTTCTGTGTGATGTGAAAAGTTAAAAAAAAAAAAGAATATGCCATGTTTTTTCTCAGATTTACCAGATTCTCATTTTCTAAATCTTGGGCCAAGTGTTAAGTGATTTTAGGCCTAGGTTTGATATAGCCTAGGCTAGCATGTTTAAATGAGGAAAGTTTAACAAAGAATATGCCATGCTTGTTCTCAGATTTACCATATTCTCATTTCCTAAATCTTGGGCCATACTGTAAAGGGTTGTTTAGGCCTAGATTTGATATAGACCAGCTAGCATATTTAGCATATTGGAGAGACTGAGCAAAGTTTAACAAAGAATATGCCATGCTTGTTCTTAGATTTACCATATTCTCATTTCCTAAATCTTGGGCCATACAGTAAAGGGTTGTTTAGGCCTAGGTTTTATATAGACCAGGCTAGCACAGGGCCTGGGCTTAGCACTTTACTTGTGATTGAATTGAAGACTCTTGTGAACAAAAATGCTTGTGATTAGAGAGAGAGAGAGAGAGAGAGAGAGAGAGATAGGTAGATAATGTGTGCAATAGTCTGAGTTGTGATATTTCAGTAATCTCTAGTGATCCACTTTGTAATATTATAGTACTGTAGCTACAAATTTACCATTATACCTGTAATATATTCCATCTATCCATACTTTCCACACTTCACAAAATCACTTATTGTCAGAGAATTGAGTAAATAAAATTAATATGGTTAGTAACTAGAGAGTATTTTTAAACCAGTGATTAAGAAAAATATTATCCTAAACTCAATAAAATCCTAAAATAGTATCCAGAATAAAAAAATAAAAAAAACTCGGTTCGACTCGTAGGTGGTGCTTTGGCACTTCTTTTTTTTTTTTAGATCATTTGGCATATTATTGGAACAAGCTTGGCACTTTTTGCTTTGAGAAATCTGGCAACCCTGCAACAGACGATACTGCGTTTAGTTTAACTTCACCACTTCAGCTGTGCACAACGTCGTGGTATGTTCGGTAATTTAAAGTAACTTTCGATAAAGTTTTACCAAACCATAACACCGGATTCCCGAAATAATGACGTGAATCGGTTCGTTACATAGTTCTAAGTAAACTTTCCTCTGTGACGTTTCTTCTGCAAAATTAATATAAGTGAGATAGTAGGGTCTTTAATGTGATGTTTAGGCTTTGTAAACATTAATCCTAGCCAATTTTTCTTCTTCTTAATGGTGAAAGTAAACAGAAACGAAAGAATATCAAGCCATTATAAGCATCAACCTACCCAAATGCCACTTAACCTAATCTAGTTCCGTGTGAGTCAAGCCTAACCAAGACCAATTTCCATGTTACCCTAGGGCGCCGGCAGAGTTCGTGTTGATTGATTTCAAGTTTGAAAACTCGCGACAGACCCACTTCTACCCCTCTGATTGGCTGAATCGGAACCGTACTGCACAGCGAAAACAAATGCATAGTCTACCGTCTATGATCATAAAGCACCACCATGAAACAAAAACGCATCTCTCTTAATGGAGGAAATGTAATAGCACAAGCTCACATTAAAGACCACGCAGTATGTCGCTTTTTTTTTTTTTTTAATTGCGGAAGAAACGTCGCAGAATAAGATTGACTTAGAACTGTGCGACGAATTAAGTCGTTATTTTTTAAGAATTTGGTGTTATAGTTTTGTAAACATTATCCTTTATTACTACAGTTGATGAAATCTTTCAATCCGGTGACGTCGGGACTACTATTTAACCCCTTAATTTTGGCAATTTTATTTTAAGTTTAAAAATAATGGCTCAAAGGAAGCGAGAATAAAAATGAAAACCGATATCGGAGAAAAGGGATGAAGTGATATTACTCAGTGTGACGTGGTGTCAGAATTCCCTGCGGCCATTGACCGTATCTGTTGTTCTGTTCTGTTCTTATTACCTCCAGGCGATTTTGCTAAATTTTGCAGAGACCTATGATGATAAAGGACTTAGTAACGGTTGTAACTAACCAGGGATGGCCCGAGGAGTTTGAGACTGGGGGAGGGTAGCCTCAGTTGTGACCAACTCGCCCCTTATTTGAATTGAACTGAATTGAAATATTTATTGTTGTAAAAGGTACAGAGTGCTTATACAACAAAAGAAGGTGGTGGGTCTTGCCATATGCCTTCTTCAGCCAATACAGTTACATACAGTTAGCTAGTGATTGCACATTCGTGGGTATGGCCACACCGTGGATTACAATTGGGTGTAGCCACACGCCCTTTGATAAATATAAGTTACACTATATGTTTTAAAATACAAAGGCATTCGTAAGATGTACTGCATACAGGAGTAAGAAGTAGTACTACAGTAGTAAAGAAATACAGTGAACAATACCAGCCCTGGCTGAAAGCGAAACAGCACCGCCTTATCAGCGATAGCCACAACACACTCCACCACCATTACACTCTCCAGCCATTACATTCTCCGATTCAGATCTTCACTACCTTTATTTATACATATATTTTATACATATTCTTTACTGGTACACAGTAGCGATTTTCTTACACTGGCTTGAAGCAGTACATTTGTTAGCAGCTTTGGCTGGGTAACATAAGGCACACACACCCTCTGAGGTTACTCTCTCTCTCTCTCTCTATTTCATGTCATCGCAGCTGTTTAGTTGATCATACAGTCTGTACATGACCCTTATTTGTGGATAACAGTATTTCTCCCTTACAATGGCTTGAAAGTACATTTATTATCAGCTACTGCTAGATAGCATAGTGTATTGAGAAAATAATTTTAATTTTCTATTTTC
>JAGKTI010039254.1:0-10590 GCA_018397915.1 Birgus latro | reverse complement strand
TGATGCTGTATGGTAGTGAGACCTGGGCAGTAAAGGAAGAGGATATTCGCAGGTTTAAACGTACAGAAATGACAATGATTAGGTGGATGTGCAGTACGTCCCTGCGTGCAAGGCCTGGGGGGGCTGGGTTTACGATGGAAGAGTTGAGAGGTAGGATGGGATTGGAGTGTTTTGGTGTTGTGATGAGGAGAGGTAGGCTGAGGTGGTTTGGACATGTGGAGAGGATGGGGGATGATAACTGGGTACAGAGGGTGAGAAGTGTTAATATTGAGGGAGGGGTGGACCGAGAAAGATATGGGACGAGGTCATTAAGTGTGACTTAAGGGTTAAGGGACTGAACAGGGAGGCTGCCAAAGATTGAGCAGCGTGGAGAACTGCCATTAAGTGACCAAGGCCGACGCATTCAAGCATGTTGGAGCCTTCAAAAACGAAAATGAAAACAATCCCTTGGTTATAATGGTTTTTGTTATCACTCCTAGATGGAAATATGTGCCCTTCCATTATTGCACATTTTTTGGCTTAAAAAATTTATTTTGCTCCTGAGCTGGTTTCTTCTGACAATGATGACACAAAATCATTGGTATCTGATGGCTTTGAGGCAGTGTATTTAATGATGATGCCTTACTCAAGGAGTTAATCTCAGGTTGTGGAGACCACAAATACTCCGCCCCCTGTCCTCAGAACCCCTTACCTCAAGCCCATCTGGGGTCTGTATATGGTATGTGTTCCTTCCTTATTGTGCCCTTTTTGTCATTTTATGTTAACCTAACCATGCCTGTGTGTATTTCTGATACATTGCGTATGTATTTGTTTAGTAGGTCTACATTGTTGCAAAAGAGAAAATTTGGGTTTACAAGTCCATTACCTATCTATCTATCTGCCTGTAGCCAGACACCATAAAGGGTGGTCATTTGTCTTTGAGTTATTTGTTTCACTGGGGGGGACACTAACCCTACGCCAGCCCACTTGCTGACACGTTGGGAACATGTATGGGTTGGTTAAATAGTTACCACCCAGCATTGTAAATGGCTTCCTGGCATAGAGGAATGTAAAGTCACCTGAAAAGGAAAGAAGAGTAATTAAAAAATGACAGGAAAGATGAGGGAAATAGGAAGTGAGAAGAGTAGACACAGAAAAAGAATGATAAAGGTGAAGGAAGAAGTAAGCAGCACTACATTAGGTTGGTGAATGATGGCCTCCACCTCCTACCACAATGTAGCTAGCTGTGGTAATCCAGGAAAAATAACAAGTAACCTATGAAAGACTCTTTTCAATAGAAAATTTGAAATGGCCCTACATGTTTGGTAATGAATTAATGAAAAACTATAGTAATACCAACCTCGATTCCACTATGACATAAGTGAAAATGTACTACCGTATGTCCCAGCCGCATGAATGTGTGGCAGTCCAGTCATGGTTGGTGGCTCACTTGGTGAAGAGATGGACATGGCCAGAGATAATAGTCACCAGCAGCTCCAATCCTTCACTCACATGTAGTTCATTACCAGTTAGGATAAATCCTCTAGTTTCTATGCTTGCATTTTCACACAGTTTTGTTGTAACACACTAGGGAGAGCACCAGTTATGCATGATAACCCAGAAATCACTTAGCATATCACAGAATCATCATCATCATCATCATCATCATCATCATCATCATCAGGACTTCCTTTCCCACCCTAGAGCAGGGTGAGGAGTAGCAGCATCCAGACAGCCAAAGTTTGCCCAGTTCAGTGGGCCACTCTCCCATTCACAGATCATTCAAGCCGACAGAATCTTGGCTTCATCAGAGAGGCCAAAAAAATTTCACCACATTCTGTAGCTTCACATATACCTATCTGACAGTCAGTCCAAATGATGTCATGTTAAAAGGGGTGCCTAATCCCTGGTTATGCACTTCTCCGCACAAAATTCATCCAGCCAGCTCGGTCTCTTGTCAGTCCCATAACCTCACCAACTTCCATACCTCTCTTCCTCACGCACTTATCCACCATATCCCCCCACCATCTTCTTGGCCTACCCTGCCTGCTCCCTCCTTCAGATTTTCTCACCACTCTGTTGTCATCTATTCTCTGCAGATGACCAAACCATCTCAGTACACTTTCTTTGATTCTGGTGTCCACAAACTTTCTCACTCCTCATCTTTCACGAATCACATTATTTTGTATCCTGTCCACTCTCTGTACTCCATTTACATTCCTCAGCAGTCCCATTTCAAGTGCTCTTACACTTGACTTTTCATGCCAGACTGGAGTCTCACTTTCGTATGTTCAAGTTGGCACTAACACTCTCTCATGTAAGCCTCATGCAGCCGCAACACTCAAGCCTTTGTTTTTTTATCAAGGCCTTCATACCATGAGCTACTTTCCTTCCTTGTGTAACTCTACTTTCCACTTCTTTTGCACATTTTCCTCTCTTTTCTATCACTGTACCCAGGTATTTGAACTCTCTCACCAGTTCTAGTCTCTCTCCATTCACTGCAACATCACACTGGGAGTCACCATCTCTCTCAGTAACTATCACCTTACTCTCTTCTACATTTACTTTTGAAGCACTATGCTCACAGACATCTACAAAACCCTGTTCTAGTCCACCAAGCTCTTGTCCGTTTTTTGCAAGTAGCACTGCATCATCAGCATACAACAAATTTGAGATATTCCATTCATTACCAGTGCTATCCCTCTCTCTATTACCTGTGTTTTTACTTCTCTCATTACCCTGTCTAATATATATATTGAACAGTCATGGGGACATCACACAACCTTGTTGAAAATATTTATAAAAGATCCCAATGATATGTTTAAGATTCCACTGTCCCCTGGGAAAAATGAAAATTCAGTAATTGAAATGTAGTGTTAACGTAAGAAATGGGACCATGAGAGAGAAGAAACACATAAATAGGATCAATGAAACTATGGAAAAGTAGGCTTTGACTCCCTAACACAGTATTTTGGTAATGCAGATTAGAGCCAAATAACAATGATGGCAAATATCTTTGAGAAATTTGAAATTATGGTAGATAAATATATGAAGAGGGTATCAGTAGCTGTCCCAGAATTTGCCATCCAGATGGAACGGAAAAAAAAAACTATGGTTTAATAATAGGTGTAGGAAGGTGCAGGAAAAATAAAATACAGTGTGGAATAGATTACAAAGAAGACATAGTGAGAGAGCAAATACACGGAGGCAAGATATTACCATTTAAAGGTATAAAGAGAAGAGGAGATGAGAAGGATTTAGTGACTAAAATTAAAAAGGAACCAAAATTGTTCTACAGATTTGTCATCATCATCATCATCATCATCCGGACCTCCTTTGCCACCCAGGGGCAGGGTAAGGAGTAGCAATGTCCAGACAGCCAAAGTTTGCCCAATTCAACCAGCCATGCTTCAGTTAACTCATCATTTGAGTCCTCGAAATCGTGGCTCCATCAGATAGGCCAAAAAAATTCACCACATTCTGTAGCTTCACATATACCTATCTGATAGAGCCAGTCCGAATGCTGTCACTTTAAAATGGGGTGCCAAATTCCAGGTTATGCACTTTCCGCACAAAATTCATCCAGCCAGCTTGATCTCTTGTCAGTCCCTTAGCATCACCAACTACCAGACCTTTCTGCCCCAGACACTCATCCACCATATCCCTCCACCTTCTTCTTGGCCTGCCTCTCCTCCTTCCTTCTTCAAATTCACTCATATATATGTTTTTCACCACCCTATTGTCATCCATTCTCTCCACATGACCATACCATCTCTGTACCCCCTCTTCAGTTCTGGTGTCCACAGATATCCTCATTCCGCATCTTTCATGAATCACATTATTCTGTATCCTGTCCACTCTCCTTACTCCACATACATTCCTTAGCAGTCCCATCTCTACTGCTTTTACTCTTGACTTTTCATTTTCATGCCACACCATGGTCTCACATCCGTATGTTAAAGTTGGCACTAACACTCCTTCATGTAAGCTTTGTGCAGCTGCAACACTAAGCCTCTGGTTCTTATCAAAGCTTTCATAGCACCAGCTACTTTCCTTCACTGTGTCATTCTACTTTCCACTTTTGCACAGAATGGCAAAATCAAAGTAAGGGATAGCTTAGTGAGACTGAGAGGTGGGGAAGTCATATATGATAAGGATGAGAATATGAGTGATATAATGAACAATGGGCTGCTTTCAGTATTTGTAGCTTAAGTTGAATTTATGGGATCAGGTGAAGAAGGGAGGGCTTAGCAGTTAGCTGAGATATAGTTGATAGAAATCAAATGTTGCGGTTGATAAGGGAATTAGATGTGAAAAAAGCCGTGGGGCCAGATGGCATTGCTGGATGGATACCAGTATTAAAATAATGTGCAGATCAGCCGGTGCAGCCAGTTTATAATATTATTAATGTTCACTGAACACGGGAGAGTTGCAAATACACTGGAAAAGAACAAATGTTGTGCCAATTTATGAAGGGGGCAATAGAGAAGACCTGCTTAATTATAGACTGGTATCCCTCACCAGCATTGTTTGCAAACTGTGTGAAAATATTATCAGAAAAAGATGGATTAAGTTCCTAGATGAAAATGAGGTAATAACAGCAAAACAGTTTGATTCAGGGAAGACTCATTATGTGTCACAAACATGGTGATTTTTTATGGCAGAGTGATGGATATCATGCAGGAAAGAGAAGGCTGGGTAGATTGTGTCAGCCTGGAGTTGAAGATGGCATTTGATAGTAGGGTTATGGAGTCGGTGATAACATTCCCCGACTCCAACCATGACTCTGACTACAGAAATTTTACAAGTACGACTCTGACTCCGACTCCAACTTGAATATACACTGTATATACCAGTAATATGGCAAATGGGTAAATGAATAGTATTCATGATTTTTTATAGATGCAGTTCTTACATCTTCATTTTAAATTCTCTTCTTATAATGTCTGCATAATAACAAATACAGGCAGCCCTCCACATTCACGGATTCATCTTTTGCGGGTCTCGCAGATTCGCGGATTGCCCCTCTGTGGAGCCAGTATTCCGTTCGCGGCCGCAAAGTGTAGCAGTGCGGACTCTCGCTGGTCATTTCACGCCAAATCAGGCCCGCACCAAACCACCGCACTCCTGCGCTCCTCTGTCTTTCCCTCAGTCTGTGTCCTGCCACTGTCATGGTCGCTTCACTTCCTCTACACTGCCACGCCATACCTCCCGTAATTTCGTTATTGTGCCCAATAATTGTTCTCTCTCATGTTCAAAGGTAACAGATGCATTGCCGTGCTATTAGGTGAGTGAATTAGCACCTGATTGTGTGATTTACTTGTGATAACTTTGTCCCACGTGTGTCATGTTCATCATCATCATCACAAGTCATCAGAGTTCATCTGCTAAAACTTCAGTGACAGTGGTACGTTAACTCTGAATTTAATGGGTATGGTTGTAAGAAGTTGGGGTATATATGTAGCTGATGACTTGCGCACTCACATGGATGTGTGTGAGATGCATTCAGTCGTGGGAGTCTGTGGAAGTCACCAGGTACATATTTACCTTAACTTAATACTGCCATACCCTGTCAAACTTATTTGTTAGTAAACTTTTTTATACAGTTGGTCTGTTACTATTTGTGATATATTATGTTGCTTTCAGGTCCCAGATATGGTTTATTTGGTACAGTGTGTGCACACTTGCTCACAGGGGGCAATTTGTGGCTGTTGAGGCATTTAATGGAGGGCGCACCAAACAGTCGCGGAAATTCCACATTCATGGGGATCTGTGTCTCCTAATCCCCGCAAACGTGGAGGGCCACCTTTAAACTGTTATACATGGTTGCAGACTAAACTGAATAAAATATAGAAAAGATATGGTTGATAACATTTGAAAATCAAAAGCTCAAAGTCAGAGTTGTGGGAATTTACCAACTCTGACTCCAACTCCAGTAAAAAACAGACAACTCCACAACTCCAACTTGACTCAGACTTTATACACACTCCGTTTGATAGGATGCCACACATGAGATGGCTATGGAAATTAAAAACTATTGGAGGAATGAATGGGAATTTGCTAAAATGAATGGCAAATCATTTTGTGGAAAGACAAAATTAATGAGAAGAGTTGTAAGAGACAAGTATTCTCAGTGGAAGAGTGTTATTAGTGGAGTGCCATAAGGTTCACTTTTAGCTCATACCATATTTCTGTATATGTGTAAATAGATAGATAAATGATATGCCAGAAGGGTTAAGCACTTGTATGAATATGTTTGCACATGATGCAAGTTTTATGAAGGGATCCAGAATGGTGACTTGTAAGGAGTTGCAAAATGAGTTGGATAAGTTGTACACTTGGGGCTAGACTTGGAAAATGATGTTTAATGCAAAAAAATGCTATGTCCTAGAATTGGAAATAAAGAGCAAAAGACCTATTTATGAGTCTAAAATGGGAAGAGAGAGGATCAGCAAAGCAAAAGAAGAGAAAGATATAGGAGTGACCATACAGGATAAACTGTCACCAGAGAAACATATAAATAAGATAATTGGAGGGACATATAGATTATGCCCAGTATGAGAGTGGCTTTCAGCCATCTGGATGAGGAAATGTTGAGAGAGATAATTGTATCCATGATAAGACCAAAATTAGAATATGTAGCAGTGATATGGTCATCACATTTGAAGAAAATTAGAAAAGGTACGAAGGATGACGACTAGGATGCTACCAAGTTTGAGCAGATTGTCTTATGAAGAGAGACTGAAGAAGCTGAAGTTACCAATACTCAGTGACAGAAGAGTGAGGAGATTTGATTATAATGTTTAAAGGTGTTGGAAAACTGGAAAATGTGAATAGAGAACACTTGTTTGTGGATGGTGATGCAAGGACAAGAGGACACAAATATAGTTTGAAGAAGAGTACTGTAGATGCTTAAATGACATTAAAAAATGTTGCTACTCCTCACCCTCCCCTAGGGTGGGAAAGGAGGTCTGGATGATGATGATGATGAATGATGAAAAAATTAGTCTTCCAAATAGAAGTACAGACATTTGGAACAGTTTGGAAGAGATGGTGGTGTAGGCAGAGGACATCTGTGTGTGTAAAAGCAAATTGAATAATTTAAGATATGGAAACAGTCAGACAGGACAATTTGAGCTTAAATAAATCCTTTATACTGCAACTAGGTAAATACACACACACACACACACACACACACACACACACATACAATCAGGTATAGTGTAAATGAAACACATGCAGAATACTTGAAATATGGGGGAGAGGGGAATCATTGGGCTGAAGTGGTTAAATAAAATGCCCCTTATTTTCAGCTTCCCCAAGTGGCTGTCAGTACGAGCCCAAGTGAGAGATTTGGTACAGAGGTCAGTGGATGTGCTGCTTTCACTACAGACACCATCTGGTAACTTCCCCTGTGCTATGGATGAACTGGGAGGGCAGCGACCACCAGAAGACGAGTTGGTACACTGGTGCCACGGTGCTCCAGGTTGGTATATGTGTGCTGGGTGTCAGGTGAAAGATGAGATGTTCTGATTATAGAGACAGTTTTAAGTAGCTTTGGTAATTTTGTAATACTTTTCCTTAGTTATTAATTTTGTGCATTACAATTCCATGGTCTCTTCTGTGCTATTGATGAACCTCTTCCTCAATGATTTATTTTGCGTGTTACATCTTAGTGTCCTCTTGTATGTTATTATTTGAAACTAAGCCATATTACTACAGTATAAATAAATACAAAAGATTTTTGGTGTATTATGCAAAATGTATAACTGGGGATGACGCGTTACAGTCTCTTGTGGCCCATAGTCATTTACGTACGGGTAGTCCTCATTATGTCAGCGATAGGTTGCTCTTTTTTTGTTTTTGTCCAATTGGTACTGTAAATTGGGGGAAACTAAAAAATTAGCTTGAAAAGTAGCCATGGAACTGTATTAGGCAATTTTTCTGTAGAGTACTGTGGACTTGCTAGCAAAAAGAGAACATCAGGAAAGATTACATGCAACAAGGGCATTCTGCAATACAGTAATCTTTTGATTATTTGGCATAACGTAGTCAGTCATCCCCCCGCCAGAGAATGCAAAATGCCAGATATTGCATCGGTACCCCCAGTTGGCTATCCATGTGGCATTGGGCCGGATAACATGTCACTACTCTAAGCTATCCATCTCAGCCCTCTATCCTAAAAACTTTCAGACAATAGTACCCATAAGTAAAAGAATAAAATTAAAATTAAGCATAAAATACAATACAATTTTGATACAATACATATAGTACAGTATTACAGTACATAATATAATCATAATCATAGTGTATTCACCTAGTGATGACATTGATGGAGGGTAGTACAGGCAAACCTCAATTTACGATACCCCTAGATGCGATACCCTGGAATAGAAATAGGGGTAGAAATACCACCCTACCCCGCCTATCGTAGGCCTACCCCTGGTTTTGCAATGGGTTTTGATTTTTTTTTTTTTTACCAATTTTGATAATATTTTAGACTTAAATTTTGTGTTTAGGTTGATTTATATACTGTTTTTAGACTTAAATTAACGTGTTAGTCATAGGTGGAGTGGACACTGTCATTTGGGGTACAGATTCTTGCCCATCAGACAAGGTACAAAACAGTGTGGACAAGGACATCTAGGTGACACAACAAAGAGTATTACATGTTTGACCATCAAACATCTAACCTATCATGGAATAAATGCTAATAATTTTAAATAAATATTAATAAATGTGAAAGCCATAGAGAGTAAATATTTCATGCATTGATGAAAACTGTGACCAATAAATCATGTTTTTACATTCAGGCTTCGAGGAAGAGTACTTTGAAAATACAAAGGAATTTCTAAATAAATGTTGGAAAATAAGAGAGAAGAAAATAAAGGAGCTTAGCAACCAGAACAGTAACTAAAACATCATAAAGAGGGGCTGTTGAAAAGGCTATCCTGGTCGCATCAATGATCGATAAATTGTGTGTTTACATACGGGCTGTTCAAGGGAGAATGCTTTGAAAATACAAAGGAATTTCAAAAGAAATGTTCCTTCCATCCTCTTCTGTCTTTCCTTCATTCTTTCCTCAACCTTCTGCCTACGGGTGACTTTACACTTCCTCATCCATCTTTCTTTCCTTCATTCTTTCCTCTTCCTTCTGCCTATGAGTGACTTTACACTGAGTGACAAACCAAATGGTTTCCTGTACACCAGGAAACCACTTACTATGCTGGGTGGTAACCATATAACCAAATTTTTGGCACCTGGTGGTTTAGTGGGTAATTGAGGTGCTCCAATTGGATTGAGCCAGTGAAGGTTTGTATCCAAGGGGTGGTTGGGGTTTATTGCTCACGTAATGCCACTCAGGGATGAGTGAGGCTGGTCACTCTCATCTTAAAGGTCAGGACCAACCTGCTTAGCCCTACACTCCTTATGGGGCAGCGTAGGATTGGATGATGGATGGTTGGAAAATAAAGGAGCTCAGCAGCCAGAACAGTAACAAAAACAACTTAAAGAGAGGCTGTTGAAAAGGTTATCCTGATAGCATCATCGATCTCATTCCCCGTCAAATCATCAGTGATTCTCCATCACAACATTTTGCACCTTGGACGATTCTGCGGCATTCATACGTTATTATTATGCATAATAGATGTTTATTTAATTGATGCAGGACCGTCTGATGGTGGGATTATATATGCCTCATCTTGTCTACCGAGTTTGAATACAAGTCGGAGATCGCATTCTCCAGTGATCTTGACTGGGTACAAGAGAGGCAGGCACTGGTTTTAGGCTTAGGTTAGCTTCCTTTACAGCTGTTATGCAAGTTAGATTGGCTTTAAGCATTTTTTTAGACTAACTTGGGTGGGTTTAAGACTTGGTTGGGGGGGAAACCCAAGGCTTAAAAATACGTCACTGTACTTTTCATGTCATGCCTACCCCAAGATACAGTACCCCGCATAGCGATGGGCGTAACCAATTGCGTCGTTAAACTAGGGTTTGCCTGTACACCATACAGTACAGTGCACTTATTCCATGTGGTCCAGTGGCGAATCTCTCCCACAAAGATTACTCCAGCACAGGGGGGGTGGGCACAGGTTAATTCACAGCTCTGGGGGGTAGTCACTACATGGGTCACAAATGCACAACACACAGATACGTCTTCACTGTATGGCGTTCACGGGAGAGATGAGAGAGCAACAGTAGACTTGGTGTGTCATATGTGCCGCGCCTGCAATGCATTGTGATGGGCTGGCGTGTTGTAGGGTCTGCCCATTTATCGACTGGGTCCCATGTCTGAGCCGGATGATACACATCGCTGCTGGAAAATGCTTAGTACAGTAAACACTCAACATAACGGACTAATTGGTACCAAACCCTTGACCTTAAAGCCAAAAGTTCGTTAAAGCCAGCCACCACGCTCTTTGGTAATTTCCCAGGTGTAGTGGCTTTTACCAAACAAAGATCATTAAATACAAAGGGTCATTCAGCTTTACACTCATACACAGCAATGTACAGCTAGGTCTAATGGCTCTTTTTCTCAATAAATGCTCTATTTACTAATGTATGTGTTTATTCATACCCTTCAGGAAGTAATTGCACTGCAAATAAAGACTG
>JAGKTI010039253.1:0-10590 GCA_018397915.1 Birgus latro | reverse complement strand
ACAGCGTGAAAGTTAGAGGAAAGGCCGCGAATGTTACAGAAATGAAGGAGTGAGTCAGAAAGTGGTCCCAGGCAGCTGTTTGAGTCGTCACCGGGAGAGGGGCGGATGGTAGGGGCATTTATGGACCTTCAAAAATAGGTCAAACTCATTTATATTTGGCCAAAATATTTAAGTCTTCGTTTTTCCTGTATGGAGGAGCAGTTAAAAAGTGGGGTGTCTGAAATATCGCAATGTAACGTGTGAATGTCTCATATTTTTTCCATAAAAATGTTTGGAAAATAAAATTATCACGGATTTCCTTCCATGTTTGTGTTTTTCTTTTTTAATATGAGAATTGAGGAAGGAAAAACAAATGAATAAAAAATATAATCCGTACATCACATTACAGGAGTCCTCCCTTCATAAAAAATCTATTAACAGTTGGACTTGAACAGTTATAGGTTGAAGTTTGGGGGGAAACCGTTTGGGGAAGCGAGTTCCAAACACATGCAGTTCGGGAAATAAAAGAATTATGATAGGTAGAAGTTCTGCAGTATGGCAGTGTGACAGTCCAGTCATGAACTCTACCACATCCCCGTGCAGCGCCGGGGAAGGCAAGGGGAGATGGCAGAATTGATGCAACTTCGTCTGAGCATTTGTCATAAAAGAATCTATAAAATACTGCAAGGGAAGCAAAATTCCTTCTTACCTGAAGGGGAGGTAGTTCATTTGTAATAGCAGGTTATTAATAATTCTAATAGCCTTGTTCTGAATAATGTTTAGTTGCTTTAGTGTTACCTCTCCACATCCATTCCACAAGGGTGAGCAATATTCCAGCTGAGAGCACACATAACTTAAACATTATAGCGAGTTGCTCGTCCGTAAAGAAGTTACGGACCCTGTACAATAATCCAAGTTTCTTTGAAGCAGTTATTCTAAGTGATCTAACATGAGAGGTCCACCTGATGGTTTTGTTAAGTGAAACACCAAGAATTTTAATACTTTTAGAGACAGGATTATTAGTAGCAATGAAGGTAATATCTGTCTGTTAGTAAATTGTATATATTTGGTTTTACTAGCATTAAATGAGACAGTATTGTTTTGTCCCCATTCAGTGATCTTAGATAAGTCTTGACTTATGGAGATTGCTGTATTTAGTTGTGAGTTGGAGATATTGAACCTTGTGAATGGGTGTTTAAGTGTAATTGAACTCTGAAGTGTTGAATGGATAGGATTATGGGTTACAGATAAGAGATCATTAATATGAATTAGGAATAGAGTTGGAGCCAGAACTTATCCTGGCGGCACGACAGCATTAATCGAGTGGAAATTAGAATATACATCATCTACTTTAACTCTTTTCTTTCTGTCTCTCAGATAAGAGAAAGTCAGAGGAACAAAAGATGTTGGGCCATAGCAAAGGAGTTTGGACAGCAGGGAATGGTATTACACTGTCAACACTTTAGAAATATCAAGGGGTAGTGCATGAGTTTCTCCATGTTGGTCAAGTAACTGATGGATGGTATGAGTCAGGAGACTAATCAATAGTGGATATTTCGTGACGAACACCATGCTGTCTATCACTAATTAAGTTGTGGATTCAAGATGTTTCATTATGTGCTTATTAATTACAAACTCAAATACTTTACCAAGAGAAGGTATGATAGCTTTTGGTCAGTAATCAGAGTGGTCAGAGGAACTTACTTTCTTTGGAACTGGGTGGATATTGGCTTCTTTCCAAGAATCAGGTAATGAAGAAGTACGTATCCATAATCTGAATAATCTAGCTAGAACAAAAGCAAATTCAGGGGAACACTTTATCAAAATAATTGGAGGAATTCCATCTGGACCTGCACCGTTCTTAGTTAGTAAATTGTCTAGGACAGATTTTACATATCTAGTGTGTATCTTAAGTTGAGCAATTTCTGGAAAGTCAGGTTCTAGAACTGGGGCGTTCTGGGTGACTTCGTCTACTGTAGAATTACTGGCAAATGTATTGGCAAGGATGTTCGCTTTACCTCTTTTCAGATGTTATCATCTGAAGATTTTTTTGGGGGAATGGGTGATGACATGTTAATGTCATTACTGAAAGAACTGAGAGTTGACCAGAATATTCTATTGTCATTACGATTGTTTAATAAATTAGATTACGATTGTTCAATAAATTAGATGCTTGGTTGTGAAGAAAGCTTAATTAAGCAACATTTATTACTGGTTTTGCATTGTTTCTAGCCATTGTTAATTGAATATGGGATTCAGGTGTTTTATATTTTAAGTAAGATTATATGCTAATAACTTTTGGGTTGTTGCTCTGGGACAATTGTTATTAAACCGTTTTGGGGAGTCCAAACTTTTAGTGAAATGTTGACGATATGAACAATTCCATTCCAGCTTGTACTAAGTCATCAGTGTGAGACTTGGGCAGATATGATATCGCTTGAGAAGAAAGACTGCCATGGAATATCAGCAAGACAATTTCTGAATCCATCCCAATCTGCCCTACCAAAGTGCCATCTGGTTACCCCAATGGGTTCAAAACATGGAGGTTTGGAGGAAGTGACTAATGAGGCTTTGATGAGATTGTAGGTGGACGATCCAAGTGGTGACAGTACTCCCATCCAGTACTGATCTGGATTATTTGTTAGGAATAGATCGAAGAGATAGGCATTGTTGTCAAGATTATCAGGTATTCTAGTTAACTGTTTTACCATCTGAGTGAGATTAAATGATTCTGCAATCAGCTCACTTTCTAGAGCAGTCTTGTCATTCCTGGCGGAATGCAATAACCATTCTACAATATGAACGTTAAAATCACCTACAACGGTAATTTCAGTGCTATGAGTGAGGTTAAGGTTAGCCAACAGTATGGATATGGAGTCAAATATGCTGTGTTCTGAAGAAGCATTGGGGGATTGATAAACTACACACATTTATTTTTGTAATATTTAGGTAATTTCAATTATAAATGTATCTATAATAGTTCTGGAGTAAGCTGAGGTTGAACATTGATAGTTTTTGGACATTTCTGGACCTGTGACCATGAAAAGTAGGTCAAGGTCACTGAAACTGGGTCAGTGTAATGGGGCCATGGTGCTGTACACCCTCAAAAAGTAAGATGAATATCGGAGACAAAATGTGACGGAATAAAAATAATAAAAATAATGATGGATACAAAGATCTCCACCTATAGCAATAGGTGGATATCAGTTATAATAATAAGTCGGTAGAAGACAACGGCCAGCTCTTAGTTAACCATTGTGGTTCAGTCTACACACAAAGGAGGACCCTTATCTAGTTAGAGTATAAAAATACCATCTCTAGACTCTCTTTGGGCACAAACTAAACCGCGCAGACAAAAGAAATAACTCAATACTTGCATAAACACAATAACCATAAAAAATGTGGAAAAAGTTCATTTTTTTGTTTTTTTTTAAATGAAACCTCGCATATTACAATATGTACTGATTTTGTGTGTAGTACTCATATCTAGTCATTTCAAACCATTTCAGCACCACTGAAATTTTGTGGGGTTTCAAAATATGGATATTTCTTTGTGCTATATTTTTCTGCTCCTCGGATGTTTTCACTGGCGTGTACGCGGCCATTTTGCAAAATTTTTCGTTCTTCATTGTGAAGCGCAGGACGGGTTTAGGAAGCTAAAAACTGCATTGCCAGACGTGCCAGGCGTTTCTCTTTAATTAGTTAAGAAAAATCAATATTCAAAATTTGAAGAAAATGGTGCCAGGTTGGACACCGGCAATTTCTGGACCCACGGCCACGGAGAGGCTAAACGGGCTGTTGCCAGACAATGAGTTGTTCCCTAGCAACCAAAACCATGCGGACACAACTAGTTCATAGATTGGTCATTGTTTCCTGGTTTGGTCAGAACTGGTTAATTCTGAAGGGTTGAAGTGCTTGCCACAATTAAACAAGACTGCAAGGGACGCTGAGGCTAATCATCGCAGGGTTGCTGCTCAAAAACTAGAAGAGAGAGGGAAAAAATGGATGGAACAGTTCCGACAGGGAATGACCTCAAAATTACACCTAAAGAAGTCTGAGTTTTCTATGCCCATTAGTAATGCCCTTACACCTCAAAACATGAAAAGTATGAAAAAGCTGTCTTTCGGCCATTGCTAGGCAATGAGTAGCTGCCAAGCAACCAAAACCTTGCAGACACAACTAGGCCATAGGGTGGTGATTGTTTCCAGGTTTGGTCGGAATTGGTTAATTGTGGAGGATAGAAGTGGCTGCCACAAATAAACAAGAATACAAGACTACAGGAAAGAAAACGCGACTAACACTAAGGGCAGCATGAAGCTAGACAATAATAATAATAATAATAAAATATAATAATAATAGCTGTAGTAGTAGTAGTAGTTGTTGTTGTTGTTGTTGTTGCTGTTGTTGTTGTTGTTGTTGCTGTTGTTTTTGTTGTTGTTGTTGTTGTTATTGTTGTTGTTGTAGCAGTAAACGACCATCCAAGAGCAACGCCCACTCTTAACAGTTAGTCCAACCTCCGAACACTTAACATCCATGGAGTGGTGCATCATAGCCAAAGAGTGTGCACTTTCAAGAAATATGGGCAAGAGAGCACTGATTGCTGGTGCAGGTAACACTGCTTGCTGTTTATCAGCATAGTTTGCTGACCATGGTACCCAGTAATCTTTGTCTGTGGCTTTACCAGAGAGGCCATTACGGCATCAAGACAGCTTCTTCTTTTCTGGTGGCTTCCAAACAAGTCTGAAGGTCATAGGGTCACACAGGTCCTTGGACTGCTGGTACTGTAAGCTGTTTTGTCTTTATTGTAGCTGGTTGAACACTAGTGTATGCTTGTGGAATAGAGGCAATTGGCCTGCTTGATGGACTGGTTAATAATGGAAACACTACGCTCACTGCCTGCATATTCATGTGATGGGTGTTGAATGAGGGACATCGCCGTACCGTGGAATGATTCTTTGGCTGTGGCAAAACTAGCACTGTGATCAATGTTGTCAACTGCTGCTGTTGTCAATAGACCATTGCGCATCTTTGTTGGGCATACAACATTATCCATACTGAAACTTTCACAAATTCCATTGGCAATATCAGATGACACTTGCAGGAGCCTGTCATATGAAACTCACATCTCAGGACTAAAAAGCAGGTCAATGAACCCCCCTGTTGCGTGTAATGACAAAAATTTTGAGTGACACATACAGAGGAGGTGGGGTTTCATGGTCCCTACAATGACTTACACTAATGACGACCAGTAGCTGTGACACTGTTAGGGTAGCAGTTGTGGGAGACGTGTTTCCTAGAAGCGTTTGGTCTTCTGTGTTGGCTTCATCCAAGATCAAGTTTACCAGATCCAGCCGTGATGGTGAAGCAGCATCTTTTTGGCAGCCAGGATAAAATGAACCATTAAAAATGAAATTCATCTTGAACATTTCCTTTCGCACTACTTGTGCTGCTCTAAGTAAATGAATGGCATCATTGTCGTGGTCACCTGCCTTCCTGAGAACATCACAATTTTTTTTTTTCAAATAACAGCAGTGTGTCTCTTCCCTGGGAATGTGGTCTAAGGTCAGGAAGCACTGACAGCAGCACGTTCTTTAGTCTTGTAGTGTGTACACTGTTCTGCACAGACACCCATCCTGAACATTTTTCTAAGATCTGCCAGCTCGGATATTGGAGCACAATCTTCAGCACGCATTTCTTCCATGAATGCCACTAACTCAGCAAAAGCAGTTCCATGCAAGTGACCTTCATCTTCATTTTCATCCTTGGGAATGGCATGCCTTGCCCTGTTGTAGAGTTTACCCAAGCAGTTGCTGTGATACCTAGCCTCAAGGGCAATCATATTGCCAGGGGCAAGCTTGGCCAGCAGCTCCGTACCCTTCAACTCTTTAGAAAATTTCCTAACACTTTCATCTATTTGTTGTGTTGTAGCTTCGTGTAGAACTTCTGAACTAAGCACAAAGGCTCTGTTTGTTTAATTTTGCTGTCAGCAGAACGTATGCGGAAGGTGAAAGCAGCCAGCTGCTCTTCAGCTGATTTTCTCTGTTGTTGCTTTAACATGTGTTGGCTGAATTTCACTCGACAAGACTTGTGTCGTTTGGCATTGCTGGCAAACAGACTGGCTTCAGTACCTGTTCCATTAGCTAGTCTACCAATGTCAAACTCTTTTGGCATATTTCCAAGTTCTTGAAACTGAAGGAGTTAATTTGCCAATGATACATACCCAGCACCAAATGGTTTCTTGGCTGCTTGAGCTGGGTACTGCAGAGCTTCGTCGGTTTCTGTTTGACAGTGGGACACAGATCCCAGATGATTGTGGAAGGTAATCCCGACCGCTTGGGTTTGTGAGGCAGAGTTGTGTCAACCAGAAAGTGACGCTTAGCCCTGGCGGGGAGTACTATATGCAACAAGCAATAAAGCAGGCTAAGCCATGTTTTGTACAGCTACAGAGTTCTGCAGCTTCATACAGCAACACCACCACTTCAGGCAAAACTACAGCTGCACAGTTTACCATCACTACTCTTTCACATGCAGTGATCTAACCTGCAACTCACACAAAATGATAAATGAATGTCAGTGTCCTAGAGCACTATATTAGCAAGCACTTTCCATACTTAAGGAACACCTCAAGTGAATGAGAAATAACAAGTGAAGGTTACAAATGGGTCAGATTTGTCCTAACCGTAATAGGTTTGTAAAAGCATTAATTAAAAACTGGATGCATTATAGTAAAAAATAGGCAAGATCATAATGAGCAAAATTATGACAAACATACTTAAAATTGACACTGGGTCATTTACCTTTCAGAGTTATCAGAAGTCAAATTCAATGTTCCTATCTACGTCATTTATGTACACTAAAAACATAACTGGTGCCAGCACTGAGCCCTGTGGAACTCCGCTAGTCACTTCTCTCCATGATGAGTATTATCCCCTTATTGCTGTTCTCATTTCCCTTTTTTTGAGAAAATCTTGCATCCAACAATACAGTTTGCCTCGGATTCCTCCTTGATGGTACAGTTTCCATAAAAGTCTTTGGTGTGGTACTCTGTCAAATGCTTTCTTGAAATCTAAATAGATACTCTCCACTCATCCATCTCTTTTCTGTAGTGTTTCTGTTACTCTGTCATAGTAGCTCAACAGATTAGTAACGCATGATATTCACTTTCTGAAACCAAACAGTCTTTCTGTTAACATATTGTGCTCCTCAAGATGATTTACCCAAACTTTTCTTATCAGCTTTTCTAGTACCTTGCTTACAACACTGGTTAGTGATATTGGTCGGTATTTGAGTGGATTTTGTCCATTCCCTTTCTTTAATAAGGGAACAATGTTTGTTTTCTTCCAAATATCAGGTAGTTTACCTGGTCCCAAGGATTCCTTGAATATTAACGATAATGGTCTACTTAACTCCTTTGCACATTCATGTAGCACCCAACATGAAATTTCATCAGAACCATTTGCTTTTCCTTTGTCTAGTTTACTTAATGCCTCCTGTATTTCTTTTTCTGATATTTGTATATCTGGTAATATGTGTGGGGATGCATGTTCCATATCATCCCTCTCAAAATTATTTTCTTCTGTAAAAATTGATTGGAAACTCTTATTTAATGCTTCACAAATATCTCTTGTGTATAGCTGATCCTCTCATCCGTAATGGATTGTATTTTATCTTTTACTTTGGTTTTGCTTCCGATGTAGCTGTAGAATGGCTTCGACTTTAATTTATGATGTCTTCCTCAAACTGTCTTTGAGCTTCTCTCCTTATTCTTGTTTAATCGTCTCTTGCCTGTTTATAGTTGTTATATGCCCTCTCACTATTGTATCATCTGTATCTATTCCACAACGTCTCTTTTTTCTTTTGATTTCTTACATTCTCTGTTAATCCATTTCTTTATTTTCTTTTCTGCTTCTTTGTGTTGTGGGTTGTACTTTTGGACTCCTATTTCATAAAGTTTACAGAATTTTTCATATATAACATTTAAATCTTGCCCTCTAAGTTCCTTTTCTCAATTTATATCTAAGAAGTACTTCTTTAGGTCGCGGTAGTTTCTTTTTTTATAGTTTAGGTTCTTTTTGTAACATTCATTGCTGTTAACCATGTCATATGCAGTCCTGAAGTTGCAATTTAGTACTGCATTGTCGCTTTTGCCGAATGGAGGGTGATACATTAAATTGTCAGTATCGTTTTCTTACCTAGTAAATATCAAATCTAGTACTGATGGTACATCAAGTCCTCTTTTTCTGGTGCTTTCCTTTTCATGTTGCATTAGGAAAAACTCCTGCACTAGTTCCAGGAGCATTTGGTCCCAACAACTTTCCTGGCTTATTACATCTAGAGTATTCCAATTTATATTTGTATTAAAATCTCCAGTTAGTATAATTCTTTCCGACTTCTCCATGCTATGTAGTAATGCTCTTAAACTCTGAATTGTACTCTCTACCAGATCCTCATATTCGCCTCTTTCCCATGTGTTTGATCTGGGTGGCATTTATAAATTTGCCACAGTTACTTTCCCTTCAGATATATTAATCTCTTCTGCAAGCACTTCTACTTGTGAGGGTGTATCTTGTTCTATTTCTTTGACTTTTAGATTAGTCTTTGTTAATATCATAATTCCTCCTCCTTTTTTTAAGTTCCTATTTCTTCTTCATATATTGTATTCCTCTAGGTTTAGGATGTCGTTTGATGTCCTTGGTGTTAATTTTGTTTCAGTTTGGCAAGTAATATGTGGTTCATTTTCTCTGATGTAATCATTCATCTCTAATAATTTAGATACCATTCCATCTACATTTGAGTACATCAACTTAATCATCTTGTTTACATACTTGTCATGACCTGGGTCTACTGCCATCCTCCTTTGTATTCCCTCCTGGTTATGTACCACTTTCGAATCTGCAATCCAATTACTTTGTAAAAAAAATCTGTTTTTCTCCTCCTCTGATCTTCGCTCGTTCTTTGTTTTTGCTTCCTCCCTCTTCTCTCCTAGTAATTCCATTTCCTCTTGAGTGTTTGTGTGTGTGTGTGTGTTTGTGTGTGTTTTATGTGTCCAACTCTGAGCATAGGTTTTACAGCCTGCTATCAAGGCCCAGCAGCCCTCCTTTATACCATACACCTCTACATGTCATCACTTCGGCACTAACACCCACCTTCCACATTGAATACATGCTAGGGCTGTCTCATACAGGACTGGTTATGTGTATGTGCTGTTGTCTGATATTTGAATGTGTAGTCACATGGTTTGGACCGATGCTCTGCAACAATTAGTTCATTGTGTTTTTGTGTAAACTGGACAACAATCTGGGCAGAGATATCATGTTCGGGCTGGGTTTGCTCTTAATGTCTCCGGCATGTGTGAAAAGGAGGGAAATGCCTGGCGGAGAGCAATTTCCCTTTGTGTATAAAATTGGCATAGGAGACAGCTACCCCTACATGGAAGACGGCGGCCCGCCAGGCTGACAGAGATCCTCTCGGCAGGATACAGGATAGTCGGGGAGGATTTGTTCCCAGGTTGAAGTTGTAGTTGCTCCTGTCGCCTGGGACGCACCACAGCACCACAGGTAGGCTCCTCTCCAGCAGCTGAAGCCTAGTAGTGCTCCAGAGTGCATCATCAAGTAAGGAGATGAAATAGTGGGATTTTTGACACAGTACGATTGACTCAGAAACAACAATAGTAGTAGAGTAATTCATCTTGGTTCGCTGAAACTCATTATCTTCTCACCACTCTTAATATGAAGACGGCGTGTGGGCTGACTTTTGACATGAACTACATGTTATTGTCATAACAGAATTTCAGCAAGTTTCCCAACCAAGACTATGCATTCATTTGTGGCCATAATAGCATAGGTTATCAGTATGTATTTATGTATTTTTATTATTAATGATTATGTGAACAACTTTATTTCAGAATTAATGTTTATTCAAGGAGATATTTGTTGTTGTATATAATAATGATTAATATGGAGGGATTCCTAGAAAGGAGAGTCACAAACACTGCGTACTTGTGGTGGCATGAGACCGGGTCAGCCAGGTCGGTTAGTTGGTCATATTGACACCAGAATTCACTGGCAAGCCACCCACCAGAGAGAGTAAAAAGTCATGCCATGATGGAGTTCAGTATAACTAATCGTATCTCGGTTGGCTATTGAGTGGGTGGATTTAATCTGGCTTTTTTCTCTGTGCTGGGTAACCAGACGTTTTGACTGCTTAAGTGTTGGATTTAAACGTTTGTACTCTGGTAACTACACTCATAATAGTGGAATACAAGACTCGATAGTCTGATGAATAATTTGATGGATGGATGAATTACTGTTTTTTTAATAAGCTCACTGAATAAAACCTTCGAAGCAATCACTGAAGACTACTAGAACAGCATATTACCTGCCTGAACAGCATAGTACATGGCTAGCAAACTTTTATATAGTTGCTCGCAGGTCGACCAGGTAACAAAGTGATGGACGGTATGAGATCTAGCAACACGTTATTGGTAACCTGCAATCATTCCAGCAGACAGCCAGACCACTAGACCAGTTTTCAGCAGACCGTCACACCAGACCCTAGACCAGGGGACAGAAAACACCTTTGCGTTGGTAGTTGTGCCTGGCCGGAATGTCG
>JAGKTI010039252.1:0-10591 GCA_018397915.1 Birgus latro | reverse complement strand
AATATATTCAGCTGATGTATTTTCTGCCATCACTGGCCTTAATACTTACAAGCCGTATGGGCCTGAAGGGGTCCTTCCTGTTGTCCTCAAGAACTATACCTCTGTGCTTACACCCTGCCAAGGCAAACTCTTTCACCTTTGTCCATCAACTTGTACATTTCCTTCTTGCTGGAAATTTGCTTTCAATCAGCCATTGCCAATGAAGGATGACCATTCCCAACCCTCTAACTATTGCCCAATTGCTTTAACATCCTGTGTCTCAAAAGATTTCGAGTCTGTTCTTAACAGAAAAATTTTAAAGCATTTCTTGTCGCAATCCTCTTTCTGATCATCAATATGGATTCCGTCAGGGACACTCCACTGGCGATCTTCTTGCCTACCTTTCAGACACCTGGTCATCCTCCTTTCAGGACTTTGGCGAAAGCTTTGCCATTGCATTTGACATCTCAAACTCTTTCGATCGAGTCTGGCATAAATCTTTAATTTCCAAACTCCCCTCATACGTTTTCTATCTTTCTATCTGTGCCTTCATCTATAGTTTCCTTTCTGATCGTTCTATAGCTGCTGTTGTAAACGACCACTGTTCTTCTCCTAGATCTATCAACATTGGTGTTCCTCAGGGATCTGACCTATCACCATCTCTCGTCCTTTTATTCATCAGTGACCCTCTACGCTGTACATCTAATCCTATCCACTCATATGCTGATGATTCCGCCCTTCACCTTTCCATTCGGTTCCTGCAAAGTACATGTAAGAAGTTACTTCAGCAAACAAGGGATGAGGCTATGGCACACATAATGTTTGACTGGGATAAAAGTAATCTTGTTGTTTTTAATGCATCAAAGACTCAGTTCTTATACCTATCAACCTGACACAATCTTCCTCAGGACTACTCACTGATGTTTAATAATATCCGGCTCAATCCTGCATCATCTTTAAATATACTTGGGGTTTCATTCTCTCGGGATTTATCTTGGAAAGATCATATTACATCTCGTGTAAAATGTTTCCAAGGGATTAGGTATGCTAAGCCGACTCCGTACCTTCTTTACCCTCACACAGTTGTCGACTTTATACACGGATTTTATTCGCTTCTGTCCAGAGTACAACTCTTATGTGTGAGGAGGCTCCCCACATACAGCTCTTCTCAGTAAGGTAGAGTAAAAGGCTTTTCATCTCAGTAACTCTCCTCCTCTTACTGGCTTCTTTCAACTTCAGTTTCTTCACGGCACTGTTGCATCGTTATCGCTTTTCGATCGCTACTTCAATGGTCACTGCTCCTCTGAACTGTCTTCTTGCATCCCTCTACCTCTACGACCGGCACATAGCACCTGTCTAACAACAAACTCTCATGCCTTTTCTCTCCAACTCTCTAATGCAAAAGTTAACCATTACATCCAGTCCTTCATTTATACAACAGGTCAACTCTGGAACTATCTCCTTCTGTCTGTGTTTCCTACTTCCTTTGATCTCCAGTCTTTCAAAAGCAGTGTGTCCAGGCATCTTGAACTGAACAGATCTTGAATTTGCCTCCCATTTGTATTAGTTTTGTTTTTTTCTTGGAAGGAACGATGTCGGCTCAGTGCCTCTGGTTCTTTCTTCCTTGCATTAAAAAAATAAAAATAAACTTCAGCTTGATATAAGCTAAAAGACCAAATGTCAATTAACTGGACCCCAAAACTTAACTAAGCTTGATGTGATCCAGCTGGACCTTGTAACTGTTTTAATACAATCTAACCGAACCTGAAAACTTGATGTGTTGTAAATTAACTGGACCTGATACCTACGCCTGACGTGAAGAAAGAGGAACTGAACCTGACATAAACTAACTGCAACTAGTCCTGGCAACTGGACCAGATAACTGGACCTGATGTAAACTAACTAGAACTGAACCTGAATTGGACCTGATAACTGGATCTGATGTGAACTAACTGGAACTGAACACAACAGTTGGACCTGACAACTGGACCTGATGTGGACTAACTGAAACTGAACTTGATAATTGGACTTGATGTTAACTAACTGGGAGGCCGTGGTCGAATCGGTAGAGAGATGATGACCTGTGTCACGAATTTCCTAGATTGTGATATTAGTATGGTAATTCGTGACATTGTTTAGCATTATAGTGGGAACACTTGAACAGTTTTGAAATCCATAGAATTTCGCTTGGCCTGTTAACCGCTCGCTTTAGCACTCACATTTGTATCGAGTTTTCAACCCTTTCGTCATTGTCTCGTGAGTGACCGTCTTTATGTATAGATGGTGCGTTTCACTGAGCGATATTTTGTGACTTATAGTTCCAAACCCTTGCCTCTCTAACCGTTGAGTTAGCCACGCCCATTTCTCATGCCTCGCTGCTGGGCACTGAAACACAGGCCAGTCGGTTTTTGACTGTCACGGGAGTAGGTATTGCATTGCGCTGAGCTCGAGCGAGTCCCTCATCATAGCGGCTGCAAGTCTCCATCAGTTTCGGCGATACCCTGTACCTCCCCACCGAGTTGGTGATCGACAGTAGCAGACGGCCACCAATAGCAGATTTCGATTAGTGACAGACGCCCAGTCTATTCACAGCAACAGTTTCATCTCCACTGACCAGTATTTCTTCTTTTTTTTTTTGTTTCTCTAGGCTTAATGTTATTTAGCTATTGGTTTGAGTGCGTGAGTGAGAGTATTCCCTTGCCTGAGATTCATGTAATGTAAATTTATTTTCTTGTAATTAATAAATTTACAGTTCGTTTTTTTGAGCTCTGTTAAATGTAACAGTCTTGTTTAATTTCCCAACATTTTGCATACTCTTGCTACTGCAGGTTAGCTCAACTTCCTTATATTAATCACGACTGGTATTTAGGCCAGTTCCTTGGTATTAGTTCTTAAATCCGTTGTGCCAGCTAGGAGTTTGCTCCAGCAAGAGCCTGTTTATTGTTATTATTATTATTAATTATTGATTGTCAAAGGGTGAACTAACTTTCTCGAGGCCAACAGTGCAAGTAATACAGCATTCTTGAGCGATTAGTCTCTGCTGTGTACTGTTGAGAAAGTTTATAAATTCTCGTCTTTAAAGAATTGGCGGAGTAAGCCAGCATAAAAGTGAAATCGCTACTTTATTTCACGAGTCGATTCTTTTGTGTTAATCCACTAGACAATTATTTGCATTTGTCAGTAGACATATTCTCATTTCCCTCGTGACATCTGGCTCATATTCATTTATATATAAATATAAACTCAAAGCCCCGTGACAGTCTGCAGTCCTAATGAAGCCAGGCTCTAATCCCGGCTGGTGCAAGAAACAGTTTAAAGATTTGAATTTCACTATAGCAGACTCTATTGATCTACCAGAAAACCCACCAACATCTCATAGAAACACCCCCGCTAATGTAGTAGACCAGTCCTGTATGAGACAACATGTATCCAATATGGACGGTGGGTGTTATTGCCGAAGTGATGACATGTGGAGGTGCGTAACATGTAGGAGGCTATTGCGTCTTGGGAACGGGCTGTGAAGTATATTCCATTAATTGGAAACATTAAAAAAAAATAAATAACACTGGACCTGACAAACTAACTGGACCCGATGTGAACTGTCTGGACCTGATAACTGGGACTGATGTGAACTGACTGGACCTGATAACTGGACCTGGTGTGACCAAACTGGCCCTGAAGTGAACTAACGGGAACCGAATTGGATAACCGGACCTGATGTGAACTAACTGGACCTGATAACTGAACCTAATATTAGCTAACTGGACCTAATGTTAACTAACTGGACTTAATAATTTGACCTGATATAAACTGTCTGGAACTGAACCTGATAACTGGCCATGATGTGAACTAACTAGACCTGATAACTGGTCTGATGTGAATTATTTGGTCCTAATGTGAACTGACTAGACCTGGTACCAAACATAAAGATGATTATCTGGAACTAATGTTACGTAAAGGATTAAATCTGTAACACTGTAAGTACAATGTGCTACCCTAGGAGGAAGAAAAATGCGAAAAACTGCCAAATTTAATTTTTATTAAACACAATACACAGGGCTACTCTTTGACATTTTTTGTGTGCGTTTAGCATGAAACAAAAACTTAAATAACGTAATTCCTTACTTTCCCTTCAAAAGAAAATAATTACTCTGAAAAAATAGAAAATTTTTACATTATGATTATTTTAAGTACCTTAATATGTTTTTATTGTTATATTATTGTATTATCATTATATTAGGTTAAGTTATACTACTATATTATTATAATATCATTATGTTGCGTTAGGTTAATTTATACCTGTTCTTATCCTACCCCACTGTGCAGGACACTAGGTGTAGGGGGTATATCCTGCCCCGCCGTGCACTTCAGATATTCACTTCTACCAACACAGACACCGGATACGACATGATCTCACCACCATACCTGATCACTCACTGGCACTGACAGGTCAAGAATGGCCATGTTGCTGCCAGCCTTCATTCATGGCGAAACATGAAATGACGTCATAACATGAGGTAGGAGCTACCCCGCTGTACCTATTAGGGTTAACTGGACCCTCTATGAACTAACTTGACCTGGTAATTGGATCTGATGTGAAATAACTGAATCGTATAATAGGACTCTATGTAAGCCAACCGGTACCTGATTTTACCTAACTGGACATGAAGTGGCTCAGTGACCTGACTGAACATAAGCTGAGATGATGTGACGAAGTAACTTTCCTGAAATGATGTAGAAATTACCTGAGTGGGGTGGGATGGATCCAAAGTAATCTGGGCAGACCTGACATCCGTAATGAATGTGAACATAACATGAATGAACTTGATTTGACCCAGTTAAGTCGTAAGTAGATTTCTGTGATACGCCCAACACCTGCACGGATCATATTTGACTAGATTTTGCCCTAATTAATGTATCAAACTGAATGGGCAGAGGTTTACATGAACAAACTTGAACTGGCCTGACTGGATCTGAATGACTGAGAGTAGGACTGAGCGGACCTAGAGTGAACTCAGTCGACCTAAGCTGACTTGAAATAATCAATGGACCGGAAAAGTGTGAATGGTGCAGAAATGGACCTCCGTGGGCATAAACGTTATGAGACTTGTGGATGAGAAAAATGAAGCATTTTATTGGCAATATTTGTGTGTGTGTGTGTGTGTGTGTGTGTGTGTGTGTGTGTGTTTGTCCTGACAGGGTGCGAACACATGCTATTTAAGGGCTTACAGTACTGCCAGCGCTCCTAGTATATACAGTATTATGTACACCACAGCTGAATTCACACTCGGGCTGAAAGCATCACAAATCTGTTAACGAATACAGTAACCACTGAGCCACTGTGGCTTCCCTACCACACTATATCTCTCCCCACCCCCCTCCCTCCCCTCCCTCCTCATTCCAAGGGTCATATTCTTGGTGACATCATAGCCTAACTACTAAGTTGTCTAGGTGGGCCGTGGACAGCATAGGAAACTTAGTAGCATTTCTTCCATGGTGATTATTAAGCAATAGCAGGGGTACCCGGCGTTGCCCGGGCCAAAAAGGCGAACACTTTGATTCTGTTTGTTCTAGTTCAGTCTTTCTTCCTACTCCAGAAGGACCATGTACAGTACCTCTTCTGCTTTTGAAGAGGGATTATAAGAGGTCCAGGAACTTCTATTTCAGTTTTCGCAGACTAACGCATAGTATTTGTGTGGATTTGTTTACTATTACCGGTGACCTCAAGTGACCTCCGATCGGTGACCTAAAATGACCTCGGAGGTCAACCTCACATAGCATATGTCCGAACTGGAGGTCATGTGAGTCTCCATACCAAAAATTTGGCTGCTGAGTCGATCGTTCGAGCGTGCATTACCGGTGACCTCAAATGACCTCGGAGGTCAACCTCGCTTAGCTTATGTCAGAAATGAAGGTCATGTGGGTGTCCAGGCCAGAAATTGGGCTGCAACAGTACCCGGCGTTGCCCGGGCCAAAAAGGCGAACACTCTACTGGTGACCTCAGATGACCCATATCTGAATTTTGACCCCCCTAAAATCATCCTCGGGTCATCATGTTTCAGAATATATATGAGCCTTGGAATCTCTGGCCCTTAGTTTGGGCGTGATTGAAGGACAAACAAACAAACAATGCGGCTCATTCATATATAGAGTACATTCTAATATTCTCTTGCGAACCTATCTACAGTATATGTATGTTAATGATATTTTGTGTGTGTGTGTGTGTGTGTGTGTGTGTGTGTGTGTGTGTGTGTGTGTGCGTGCAAGATAGAAGGAACCAAAGACTGGAAGCCATGAAGATTGTTCCCTCCACGAAGAAAACAGTCATTTCGAGATATCTGGACACATTGTGTTTAAAAGACTAAAGATCATTGGTTAAAGCGACTTGGAATATGATCCTCATCTTACTAACTTTCTCACACCCTCTCACTTACTCTCACTCAGTCTTGTTCTAGGTCACTCATACGTCTTCACACACTTCCCTTCTACTCCATCTCTGTACCTCATCGCACTTGTTTCTGTCCCTTCCTCCTCCACATATATCCTTCCCTCTCACCAAAGTCCCTCACATTTCATTCGATCGGCCTCTTTCTACCTTCTCTTCCCGTTTACTTCTTAACCCCATCACTTCTAACAATCTCCTCTTACCCCAGATAAGATGTGTGATCAAAACGAGAATAAAGTATATAGGACGGCCTCTTAGTGAAAGAATTAAATACACATTCCCTCAGTAAAGTATGAATCTACACACTAAACCACGGGAAATACGTACTGTAATATATCCATGCTTTGCTTTTGTCACATACTGATTGCTAGCAACATTTCCCTTCTCAGAGAAGTTTTCTAGGGTTATGAACATGATAGTTATGTTCTTCTTTTACCAATATTCACACACTGAATTAGTCGCGTGAAACCAATATATTGACTTTTTGAATCTGAACGGATTTGGACATATGAGTTATTGGGGATGTGAGGTAAAGAGAGGGAAGCCTGATGACGGAAGACAGAAGGACATGGTGGTGCGGATTTATTTCTGGCCAACCCTTCCTGGACTGAGGCATTTGGCTGTAGACAAATAGATAAGTAGATACATAGACAGAGGCATTGGAGGGGTTTATCTTGGTCTTCGTGATAAAATACCTCTATGATGGATCTTTTACAAGAAAAATAATAACGTCTGGAGGTGGCAAACAAAACTAACCATATTCTTTATTGTAGTGAAAGGATTAAGCCACTGGACATAGCTTCTAACTTCTTCAATATGTCAGAAAGTGCTCCCTTAAGCAGATTAAAACCATCTGAGGGAAACAATAGTAAAACATAAAGGGGCGTCTTCATACTGAATGGCCCTTAACTACGTTTGAATTACCCCATGCTAAAAAATAAAGAGAATTACCGCAAGCTAAAAAAAAAAAATATATATAGCCCGTGCTAAACAAAAAATGCAAATTCTCCTATACTAACAAAAAAAAAAATCGTCTTGGTGCATAATATTATAAGGCTAGTGTGATGGTATTAATATTCTCTGGCTCACTCACTCGCTCTCATCTGTTTAAAATCGTCTGGTGTTAGCCGGAGTAGAATACTAGAGGTGTCCTTACCACGAGAACATAAAGATCCCCTCTTCTTTACAGCCCGTCTCGTCGTTTGTCATCCCACTCTTTCCCATCCATTTCCTGCCTCTCTCCCCACACTTTCCTTCTCCATCTCACCCACTTCCCCTCCTCCTTTATCGCTTATCTTCCTTCATCTGCAGCTTCCCTTTTCTCCTTTTTCGCTTCCTTCTCCTCCTCTCTCGCTCCCCTCCCTCTTTCCCATTATTCTCTCTTCCTCTCACCCTTTCCTTCTCCCTCTCATTTCCTTTCACTCATCTTCCACTGCCCTACCCTACTACACCTTTTTCCAAACCTCCCATCCACCCCACCTCTCCTCCATCCCTTTCCTTCCCCACATCTCTGTTTCTCTTTTTAATGCGAAACTGTATATTAATGACGGAAATAAAGCAAATAGACTTTTAGAATTAATTTCCCAAAACGTGAGCAGTAGGACATCTAAAGTAATACTGCAACTTTATTTAGCATTAGGAACGCCACATTTAGACTATGCCGTGCAATTTTCGTTTCCGTACTATAGAATGAAACTAGACTTATCAGAAAATGTACAGAGAAGAATGACATAAATGATACTTTATGTTCGGGACATTTCATATGAAGACAGATTTAAAAGGCTATATCTGCACTCATCAGGAAGGCGTAGAATAAGATGAGACTTAACTGTGGTGTGTAAATGGATGAAGGGAATAAATAAGGAAGATATTAGCAAGGTACTTAAAATACGGATTCTGGATGGCATTCGAACTAATGGTTTCAGACATGATAAATTCCGCTTTAGTAAGAAGATAGGTAGAAACTGGTATATCAAGAGAGTAGTGGACGAATGGAATAAGCTACTTTGTAAAGTACAGTAGTTGGTGCCCTCTCCATTGAGCGCTTCAAACATAGGCTAGATATGACAAGTAAGGGTTGGATATTAAAAATCTCCTAATTACTGGTGTTAATTCATTCTTTTTCCTTTCCAGGTTTCAGTACGATGTCTCTTTTCTTCTTTCTCATTTTCATATAAAATAACCACGTCAATTTTTCTCTACTTCGTGGTGTTCTTTCCTCACTTTTTCCTGTCGGTTTCGGCTGGAGGGTTTGGTGGGCAAAGGAGAGCCTTCTTCTTTGCTATCCTTGTCGTATTGTAGTGGTATAGTCACACTCTTGTAGGAGCAGCCTAGCATGGGTCAGTTGGCCTACTGGAGTTATCCTCTTTTCCTATGTTCTTTTGTTCATTTCTCTCCTTCAGTTCCTCGTCCTTCCCATTTCCCTCCCTCCATTCTCTCCACTCCTTCCCAATATCCCTCCCTTTCTTTCTACTTCCACCAATATTTCTCTCTCCTACACCCAACTTCCCTCACCTCCTTTCCCATTCCTATTGTCCCTTTCCTTATTTTTCCTTCATTTCCTTCCCATTTCCCTCCCATCCTCTCCACCTTCACCCCTTCATCTTTTCTTTCTCCTCCCCTCCATCTTCCTCTTCCCTGTCTTTCGTTCCCCTGCTTCTCTTCCACTTTCATCCCATATTTCCCCACTTCCACCTCTATTTCTCTCTCCTCGTCCTCACTACCCCACCCCAGCTCACTGATCTATCACAGAGGGAGCAGCACCCCCCTAAAGGTGTGTCCCCAGCGATATATTGGTCGTTAAGGTATCTATTTCCTGTTAAATTGGGTTGTTCGCGTCACCATATATCAAGGTGGGGGTAACTAGGTGGGTGCTGGTGTTAGGTGGTATTAAGTGGGTGGGTGGCGGAGTTAGGTGGTGGTGTTAGGTGATCGGCATTAGGTGATGGTGTCAGGTGGGTAATCCTGTGTTGACAGTATTATGTGGATGGTATTAGATTGTAGCTTTTCTTGTGTATAGAAATCACCACAAACTTGGGGGTAGCAATATTCTTTCTTCCTGAGAAAGCTGAAAAAAGCAACACTCAGTATCCATATACTCGTATCTATAGAAGACGGAACGAAATGAGTTTAAAAGGCTGGAGGTCATAGGCAGAAGGATGCACAGACCAAGGAAGACAATTCCAGATCTCACTTATCGTATGCGTACATGAGGAACTGAGACCACCGGTTAACTTTTGTCTCAGAGAATTGGACAGAGCTGAACAAAATTCAACAGCAACAATGCCCTTGGAGTGAAAAATGGGGAGACAAGGGTTGAGGTAGTTTGAGAGACTTATGGCAAGGTACCAATCGGAACGGGATGAGTTTGTATCGGGAAACGTATTCAGCTCAGTTAAATTAAGTTGTTAGCTTAAAACAATGAACAGATATTGCCTTATTCCACTGAGAAACTTTTAAAAATGCTTGTGGTTCAAAGATAAATTGGCACCGGTATTTTTTGAGTGCCATCCTGTCGTGGACAAAGTGGATACACCAAGGTTTTTGCCAGGAGTTACCATGTAAGAAAAAATGAAAGAATGTCTCAGAGTCTGAGAGGTTAACCGCCATACATCGTTGAACACTCATAAATTGTTATCGGCCATGGAAACAATAAAATTGCCATTTGGTTTTTCAGTCCGCAGAGTCACAGTAAGCTAGGGTAGCACATAGTCAAATGTGATAACCTGGAAGGGGCACTACAGTGAACTATTCCAAAATAGTTTGTGAATAACCTGCCACTGGCTCAGGGACCTGTTTTACAGAGAGGAGCAATGCAGCTAAGCGACTCTTGGCATCTGGCCCCCCCGCTTTCACCCTTAGCACTACCCTTAGTACAATATAATCTTACCGCAGTGAGATAGGTTTAACTTACATTCAAGAAAACTGCCTGGCGAAACAAAGAGATTGGGTTAATTAATAAATTAGAGTTGATAATATGAATGAATGATATCAGGTTTGACCGAAAGTTGAAAGTCTGAATGGTGTGTGAAAGAATGTAAGTTATGATAAGTTTTCTTTTTTTTTATTATCTATTTTTCCCTTTTCTGGGTTCTGTTCATCGGGTTTATTTGGGAGATGTTCAGTTTGGACAACTACCTTGATGATGACGCTGATAATGAAAGTAAT
>JAGKTI010039251.1:0-10591 GCA_018397915.1 Birgus latro | reverse complement strand
TCGAAGCATGGATCATCGAATTGTTAATAAGAGAGATTGTGAGGTGCAGGGATATGAGCGGAGTTAACGGGTGATTTGGTGTAGGGGTTGAGGAGGGTTTGGGTATAGAGGCAGGGCTGGATTTAGTCATGGTGAGACCATGAAGCTATGGGTGGCTGTTGAGGCCCCATTTGGCAATTGTTTACAGAGAATAGGGCCGTGTAACAACTGAACCTGACAAGTATGCCCTCAAGGTGCCTAACAAATCCGTGCAGAATTGGTTAAATCATCGCTTACGTATACAATAAAACTAAAGAAAAAAAATGAGGCCCTTTCAGACTGTAAGGCCCAAAGCTATAGCTTGTTTAGCTTATCCATAATTCCTGACCTGTATAGAGGGAAGAAGGGTTGAAAAGGGCACGTGAACTTTTACTGATGTAATGTATAGTATATGATGAAAGAATATAAATGATTTGGACTGTAGTATTGGACAGTGGGATTTCACTGTAAGCATGTGATACATGTGCAAGTTTTTTTTTTTTTTTTTTTACGATGATTAATCATTTGTGGAGAAATTTTGCGGCAATAATCACTCCACAGTCCCAGATCTCCCTCACCCAGCCTGCCAGCCAGCTATCCCATTTACATAACCACACTCAGTTTCGTCCACCCCGCTGTTTTTCTCAAGCTTCCCTTTCCCACAGAGTGATATTCCTTTGTGACAGGATGGGTGACTCGTAGGGGCTATAGGTGTGTTTGATCCTAGTTATTGAATCTTGTTTGAAAAATGCAACAAACAGCTGGGCGACTTCCATCTTTATGTTTTCACACCGAGACACGAAATACAAGAAGTGCTGAGAAATATAAGAAATGTTGAGAGAGAGAGAGATGCGTAGATGGATGGACGGAAAGAGGAAGAGGGGAAGGGGAGGGAGAGAGAGGGAGAGAATGGACCGAGAGGTAGACTGACTCTCTGAGAGAAGAACGGAGAAAGGGGGAAACAGGGAGAGGGAAGAACAGAGAGAGGGAGAAGGAGACTGAAAGATGGATAAAGTGGAGAGAGAGAGAGAGAGAGAGAGAGAGGTGGGGGGTGTAGCAAGAGGGAGAAAGAGGATGGGGAAACATAGAAAGGGAGGCACAAGGAACAAGGAGACAGGATGAGACAGAAAGACGGAACGAGAGCGAGAGGGGTGCGCACAAGGAACATAAGAAGAGAGGATAACTGCAGTAGGCCGGTTGGCCCGTGCTAGGCAGCTCCTAGAAGAGTAACTGAACTACTAGGATGAGATAAGGACAGAAAAGAAGAAGGCTCCCCCCCGCCCTCCAAACCCTCCAGCCGAAGCCGGCAGGAAAAAGTCAGAAAGAACACCACGCAGCATAGAAAAACTGGCGTGGACATTTTATAGGAAAGTGTGAAAGGAGAACAGAGACTATCATAGTGTAACCTGAAAAGGAAAAAGTATGAATTAGTATTGGTTATAAGATTTTTTTTTTCTTTTTCTATACCCACCCTTTATTTGTCATATGCTTATCTAGCCTATGCTTGAAACTCACAATGGTAGGGGCAGCAACTACTTTACTAGGAAGCTTATTCCATTCTTCTACTACTCTATTACCAAACCAATTTCTACCTATTTCCTTATTAAAACGGAATTTTTCTAGTTTGAAACCATTACTTCTAGTTCTATCCTGTATGCTCACTTTAAGTACCTTGCTAATATCTCCCTTGTTTATACCCTTCATCCACTTAAACACCTCAATTAAGTCTCCCCTTACTCTACGTCTCTCTAATGAGTGCAGATTTAGTCTTTTCAGTCTGTCTTCGTATGACAGGTTTCGAACATCATGTATCATTTTTGTCATTCTTCTCTGTTCACTTTCTAACGAGTTAATATCCATTCTATAGTAAGGACACCAAAATTGTACTGCGTAGTCTAAATGTGGCCTTACTAATGCTAGATATAGTTGTAGGAGAAAGAGAGGAAGGCGAGGAGGCACAAGGAGAAAGGAGACAGAAAGATGGAACGAGAGATGGAGGGGCGGAGGCACAAGGAAAAAGGGGGAAACAGAAAGATGGAACGAGAGGGGAATGGAGAGAGTGACAGAGGGAGGGGGGAGACACAAGGAGAAACGGGGAGACAGTGGTGAAACGAGAGAGAGAGAAAGTGTGTGTGTGTGTGTGTGTGTGTGTGTGTGTGTGTGTGTGTGTGTGTGTGTGTTCAGCTGTCCCCAAACAGTGAAATCAATCGGTAGTGAAAAAAATATACATGTACAGACATTTTTTCCAATCGTCACCATCCACTCAGTTGATGTATTGCTACCTTCAAGTGACTCAACACTGAGTGGCAAGTCATATAGCCCGAGAAACCATTTACTAAGCTGGGTATTAACTGTACAACCTGATCGACGCCAGGTGGTTTAGAGGGTTGAGGCACATCGTTCGAGGGGTGGTTGAGGTTTGTTAAATAATACCAATACAGGATGAGCAAGTGGTAACCAGCGTTATCTATCATTTATCTATCTTTCTATGGATTATGTAACCTAGCCCAGGGCCCCTACGTTTCTGATGGGCAATAAAGGATTAGATGATAAGATAGAAACCAGCTTTTATGTAAAAACGTTGGATTCTTTTGTTACACGAATAGTATATTATTATTGCTGTTGTGATTAATATTGTTATTTATAATAATAATGATATTATTATTTTTATTATTATTATCATTTATTATAATTATTTTTTTATTATTATTATGATGATGATGATGTGAGTGAGGTGGAGAGGGGGGGAGAGGGAGAGGGAGGCTGAGGATGAGATGGAGGGATGGAGTGGAGAAGTATATGAGAGAGGGAGGTGTGAGTTATTTATTACTCTTGTTTCCACTTGAGGTTGCTGTATACCTAGTGACAAGTCAATTGGTTTCCTGTAACACAGGAAACTATTTACAACGCTGGGTGGTAACCATATAGCTAGATAACGGGATGACGTGTAGCCTAGTATGGTGCCCTTATTAACTGGGTGGAGACGCAAATGCAGCATCCGCCCAGGAGCTAAAGTTCCACTCTGATCCCCGCGCCTCTCTGTGTGGCAAAGAGCTGTCAGCCGCATGGGAACAGCATATGGGACGGTCCTGCAAGGGCGGTTGCTTGCCTGCGGTTGATGGGTTTGCTCGATCAGAGAGAACACGACAACAACCTCTGCCTTTCTGTTTTCGTCTGCTTTACATGCTGTTCTGTCTAACATTTTTGCTGTTGTCTTTTTCACTATCAGTTCCTCTCACGTGGTAGCAAATCATGTGAAAAACTATTTCTAGTTCCAGAGAGAGAGAAAGAGAGAGAGAGAGAGAGAGATTTACTTGAGAAATCAGATTGCATATAAGAGTGAAAACAACCAGAATGTGTTCTTTTTATCAACAAAATTATCAACTGGGCTTCCCGTGGGCGCATGACGCGAGGATGCAAGTCGCCATGACACTCTTCCCGAGACGCCGGTCAGTGTATGGTGTGTGTGTATTTTGTCCTTGGTCGTCTTCTACTCCATTTTCGCTTTACGGCATCACATCACGGTATTGGTATGTTGTACACTGCTCTTGCTATTTTGTCGCTTAGGGGTTTATGTTTAATTGGTTACAGCCTTTTTCGGGAAATGTTCAGTTTCTGCCTTCTTTGGTTACACCATTTTTCGGAAAATTTTCAGTTTCTGCTTTATTTGGCTACAGCGTTTTTCGGTAAAGTTTCAGTCTGCCCATAATCAAGTACGTGTGTGTGTGGGTGTGTTATTTAGGAAATACCGGGGGGAAGGGCTTGTAGCTCCAGCATCTGTGTTAAAACAAGCCTACCCAACCTCCTCTAAAGTTCGGGTGGAACATCATCATCCTAACTTTACCTTAGTCTAATTCAATTAACCATTAAAATCCATTATTAAAAAAAAAAAAAACTGATCTTTGGCAAAAACTGAAACAATACCCCAGTTTCTATTATACAGGTTGTAAGTTACTACCTTTCAGCAGTGACATGGTGTATCGATAGACTTGTAACCAGAACCAAGTAAGTTCTAGCTTAGTTAGCCAGTAACAGATTAAACAAAACAAAAATGTAAAGCCAGTATCTCCGCTGAACTGAACGTAGGGAAGATAGGGTGTAGACAAAACGTATTAACAAAAAAAATTGCGCATGGAATGACAGCAAAAAAAAAAAAAAAATCGACAGTTACATTATTATTACTATTATGTAAACACGGTGTTTAACTGTATACGTTCTGAGTTTCATGTATATGTAGTGAAGAATGTTGCGTCGCCGAGGACGGTATTCAGGATTTTATTTATTACCACCTGCGTTGCAAAGCGAGCGGAGTGGTATTGTTCTCAGTTGTGAGGTTGGCTGGCTGGCTTTGTTTGTGTTTTACAACCTGAATTTGTGTCAAATCAGAAATGCAGGTGCAAAATTGTGTGCAGAGGAAAAACTTCCTGGCTATGCGGGTGGCTAGATCCCATCGTGAGCTGGCTTTTAGTTTGTTCATTTATTTATTTATTTTTTTTTTTTTTTTACAGGCGACTTGTTATTTTCGTCACCATATAGCCATCCGATTGACCAAGAAAGAACTCATTTGTTGGAACCTCTTTTTCTCTCCTTATGTGATTGGTTTCTTATATTGCTGTGAGTTAACCTAAAATAATGATTTTTGTGGTGGTGTTTGAGAGATATGACTTAATTATTTTGTTCAGCTAACACAGCTAGGCGCAGATGTGACCTAGTTATTGTTTTATTCATACCATTATTAATCCAAGACCTTTTTAGTTTCGACGCTTGATAAGTAACTTTACTGTTTTTGTACCCAGATGATTTCTGATGTCTGAGATGTGATTCATAGTTTCTGATATTGGGGATGTGGGGAGCATTTTTTTTCTTTTTTTTGTAACTGATTTTTTTTTTTTTTTTTTTTTTGTAGATTCGTCCACCTTCTGAGAAGAGTGGACACGGGCTAACTGTGGTTGCCTAGGTGTGGCATTACTTAGCTTCTGTTTTGTCATTGCATAATTATTCTTTAAGCTGATAACTTCCGAGTATTGTAATTGCGTATTTGTTGCATTAGATAGCCTTATATGCCTGACTAAAATACGACGTAATTGCTGGAGAAGACTATATGCAGTTTAGTTTATATAGCTGATAAGTTTATTTTACATCGCTTGAGCTATTTGAGATGTATTCTAGGTCGTATCCAGAATTTATATTCAGGGAAGGACCACCCCCAACTTTTTTCTCTTTTGTGTGAGAGCATATTAATAATCATTACTGTTATTTAATGACTTGAATCCCTTGTCGTAAAGCATGGCTTACTTGTTGCTGCTGCCACTAGACGATGTTGTTCAATTAGGGAAGTGAAGGAGAAAAATAAGAGCCAAATAAAGCCACTGTCCTTGATTGAATAAAATGGTCTGGAAATAATGGTAAACCAAAGAATACGTTACCAGAGGAAGAGGGATGTATCGATTAGCTTTCTTGTCTGAATTGCATCTTTTATTATTATTATTATTGTGGGGGAGAAAGGGAGTGGGATGGGGTCAGATAATCTCTCTAAAATGCATCTGTATTGGACTGCATAGATTTTATTTTTGAAATGGCGTAATAGTTTCTTTCGCAGGAATATTTAAAGATTACCTCATCATGTTTCGAGTGCAGTTTCTCTCTCTCTCTCTCTCTCTCTCTCTCTCTCTCTCTCTCTCTCTCTCTCTCTCTCTCTCTCCTTATCAGTCTATCCAACTCTAATGCATAGTTGTCGCTCTTCTGTGAAATATATAAAAACCTGAAATATGACCGTCTTCCTCAGGGTGTGGCAGGGGTAGCAGGCAGGATGTTGCTGCCAGTTCTCGTCAGTAAGTAATACTTTAAATTTCCACGATTTTTTTTTTTAATTGGGATACTTTGAAAGATTGTTAAGTGTAGAGGAGGAAAGGGAGGCTGAGATTGTGGCAGATGGAAGGGTGCAAGGAATAGATGTGTTGGGATAGTTGAATGAATCTTTGATCATGATGGAGGAAGCGCAAGAGGCAGTAAAGCAGATGAAAACGGAAAGCTGCAGGTATGGACGGGTGTGCTGTGGAATGCCTGAAAGGTGGGGGAGCGACTATTGTTGACTGGTTAGTAAGATTGTTGAATGTGTGCTTTGTGCAAGGTATGGTGCCAATTGACTGGGCAAGTGCTTGTGTGGTCCCATTGTATAAAGGTAAGGGTGATAAGTATGAATGTACTAGCTTTAGAGGTATAAGTCTGTTGAGTGTTGTAGGTAAGGTGTATGGTAGAGTGTTAATTAAGAGAGTTAGAGAGGGTACAGAGGGAGTGATTGGTGATGAGCAGTGTGGCTTTAGGAGAGGGAGGGGATGTGTGGATCAGGTGTTTGCTGTGAGACAGGTGTGTGAAAAGTATTTAGCGAAAAGTAAGGATGTGTTTTGGGCATTCATGGATTTAGAGAAAGCATATGATAGAATAGATTGGGAGGCTTTGTGGAATGTTTTAAGATTGAATGGGCTTTATGGCAGGTTACTAAAAGGAGTGAAAAGTTTTTATGTAAATAGTAGAGCGTGTGTAAGAGTGGGAAATACTGTGAGTGATTGGTTTCCCGTGAGAGTGGGGCTGCGGCAGGGATGTGTGATGTCGCCTTGGTTGTTTAATATTTGTATGGATGGTGTTGTAAGGGAGGTGAATGCAAGAGTGTTAAGTGGAGGACTGAGTCTGGTGAATGATGGTAGAGAGTGGATTCTGAAGCAGCCGCTGTTTGCGGATGATACTGCACTGGTGGCTGATTCAGAGGAGATTTTGAGACAGTTGGTAGAGGAGTTTGGAAGGGTGTGAGAAAGGAGGAAACTGAAAATAAATGAGAATAAGAGTAAAGTGATGAAGTGTACGAGGTTGGTAGATGGTAGGAGGATGAATATAGTTTTTAATGGTGAGTTGCTTGAGGAGGTTGAGTGTTTTAAGTATTTAGGGTCACATGTTGCTGTGGATGGAAGAATAGATGCAGAAGTGAAGTTTAGAATTAATGAAATTGGAAAGGTGCTGGGAGGAATGAAGTGTTTAGATGTCGTTTACTCAGAATGGATGTAAAAAGAAGGCTGTATGAGGGTATTGTGGTACCGACTGCATTATATGGGGCTGAAACATGGAATATGGGTGTAGCAGAGAGGAAAAGTTTGAATGTAATGGAGATGAGGTGTCTGAGAAGTGCGTGTGGAGTGACGCGTATGGATCGAGTGAGAAATGATGAAGTGCGAAGGAGAACTGGAATTGTTCGGGAGATGGCCGATGGAGTTGAGCAGAGGGTGTTGCGATGGTTTGGACATATGGAGAGAATGGATAATGAGCGATTGGTGAAAAAGATAACTAGATCTGATGTGAGAGGTGTAAGGCTGAAAGGAAGACCACGAATAGGATGGATGGACAGTGTGAAGAGAGCGTTGGATGCGAGAGGGTTGTCTGTTGAGCAAGGAAGAGTGGCTGTGCGTGATAGAAATGAATGGAGAGAAATTGTGAATGAATAAATGATGATGCAGCCCTGAGGGGATATTCTCCTGCATTTTGTCTGATCAGGTCAGGTGCGGTTAAGGGGCTGGATCCATTATGATGTGGCAGAGGTAAACCAGCTTTGCTGTCGGGCACTGCTGCGGATGTCACTGACTGCACTGCGTAGTTGACCCTCGTGCAGTGTGGTGCGGTGAGGATCTGTCCCTTCTCCCCTTTAGGACTAAGATGCGAATGAATGTGTATGAGTGGATAAGTAAATTGGTAGTGTGTTGACCTGTCTCGGCTATACCTCCCTTTTCTTGGGGGAAGCAGCCTAGGTATATAGATAGATAGATTGGGATATTACACAAAAAATGCCAGTCCACAACAAGCGTGTTATATAGATTGGTATGATGATTTGACACATTATTTTTATTTTATTTATCTTTATGTGTGCATGCTTCGTTCATTGTTATCCTGCGAACTGCTTCGTTATCATAATTTTTCCTCATCGTCTCACATGTTTTAATAGCTGACAAAAGTGGGTAAATGTAATGTCCCCATCTTATTCTTAACGCAACGCAGCCTCCCATATAGCATCGTCTCCAAAGGATATTAGAACATAAACTTAATTTTTATCCAAGCTAGTCTGCCTCATGTTGTTTTAAGGGCATATCCTGTGACCTTTCGATATCCGTGTTGGCACAGCATCACAAGGGATAATTTAGTAACATTACATAATCTAAAGGTGAATGTGGGGAAGAGTAAAGTGATGGTCTTCGAGAGAAGTGAAGCCAGTGAGTGTACAGTGAGATTGGATGGGAAGGAAATGGAGAATGTGAGTGAATTTAAGTACTTGGGCAGTGTGATGAGTAAGGATGGTAGTCTGGAGGGTGAAGTGCTCGAAAGGGTACAGCAGGGAAGGAAGGTTGCTGGTTCGTTGAAAGCAGTGATAAGAAACAGGGAGGTGAGCATGGAAGTGAAAAAGTTGTTACATGACAGTATTGTGATACCAACTCTGACATATGGAAGTGAAGCTTGGACCCTGTTGGAGGGACAGAAGTCAAGAGTGAGAGCAGTGGAAATGAGTTATTTGAGAGGAGCATGTGGAGTCACATGGAGAGACAGACTAATAAATGAGGAAGTGAAGGAGCATTGTGGTGTGCTTGAGGACGTGATGGGAAGCGTTAGGAGAAACACGTTAAGGTGGTTTGGGCATGTGGAGAGGATGGAGAGTGAAAGATTGACGAGGAGAGTGTATGTGAGTGAGGTGGAGGGGGTGAGAGGGAGGGGGAGGCCGAGGATGAGATGGAGGGATGGAGTGGAGAGGTATATGAGAGAGGGGGGTGTGAGTTGGGAGCGTGGTAGTGAAATGGCAGGGGACAGAGTGACATGGAGGCGATTTGTTTGTGGCCACCCCGTTCCGGATTGAGGCGTCTGGCAATAGATAGATAGATAGACATAATGTTACAAGGAAAGAAAAGGCGAAGGAAAAAGTAGGAGCAAGAGACAAGAGAAACTTATAGAGTAAGAAGAGGCGAGGGGAACTTAGGAGTAAGAACAAGTGAGAGGAGCTTAGAAGTAGGAACAAGAGGCGAGGAAAACGAGTAAGAACAAGAGGCGAGCGGAACATCAGAGTGAGAACAGGAGGTGAGGAGAACTTAAGAGTAAAAAAAAAAAAAAAAGGTGAGGGGAACCCATGAGAAGGAACAAGAAGCGAGAGGAACTTAAGAGTAAGAACAAGAGGCGAGGGAAAACTAAGAGAAAGTGCAAGAGGCGAGGTAAACTTACAAGTAAGAAACAGGAGGTAAGAACTTGAGAGTAAGAACAAGAGGCGAGGGAACTTAAGAGTAAGAACAAGAGACGAGGGAAAGTTAACAGTATGAACAAGAGGCGAGGAGAGCTCTACTACTCTCATGTCTTTCTTTCAAAACAAATTCTGGTTACTATAGGAATTACTCATAACTTTTTTTATATATAGTTTTATAGGAAAGACAAAGGGCATGGGAAGTTTCAAAGCTCTCCTTTCTTAGTCCTTCCTGTGATACAAAAATTAGTTACGAAAGCAAATTGAAGTTATATATATCAGGCCTAAAGTCGTACCCTAAAATTATTTTATTAATGCAGAGAGAGAGAGGGGGGGAGGGAGAGACTAAATTTCGTGTTTTGTTTCCTTTACACCATGCTCTGTTTATCCCGCTCACTCTTATTTCGTATATTTAACCTTCCTGTCCCCAGATGATTTAATTAAGGAGAAGGACAGACTTTTCGACTTGAAGAGTTACACATGGCTTTAACCAATCCCTTCACTTCTGTTGGGCTCTGCTAAGCTTAGTAATGTCATCTGGCAGTAAAAACAGATTTAAATTAATTGACTGTCTGGAAGGGTGTTTAGGTATTTATGTGCAGACGCTTGGGCTTGGGAGGTGGAGTTAGGGGTGTAGAATGATGGTTCGTTTCACTGGGCAAGCCATGGTTAGTTCTCACAGTTTCATATCTACTCTTTCGTTGTTTCTGGGTCCCACTTCACCTCATCAGTTATGCATGGTAGTAGGTGGGAGTAAAGGGTTTTTGATGATGATAATGTTTTTGGTGCTGTTTTTGATGATGATGTTTTTGCTGATGATGATGTCAATGATATGTTTGTGACTTACCCACCATTTTCATTTTCACAGTTGTTGCTCAGTTGGTGGCAGGAGCAGACTGCGGGAGATATCCACCACGAGGTACGTACTTTACAGCTAAAGTTACAAGTGTTTGGTACAGTGATTGGCACATTGTGTAAATTATGACAATAGAGTAGTTTATGGATTTTTGTAAGTCTAAGTACATTATAAGTATCCTGAAACAATCCCTTGCACTCCCTCCTCCCTCCCTCCCTTCCTCCTAGCTTCTTGAATCCCTCCTTCCTAGCATCTTGTACTCCCTCCTTCTAGCCTCTTGAACTCCCTCCTTCCTGGCTACTTGTACTCCCTCCTTCCTTTCCTCCCGCCTAGCTTCCTGAACTCCCTTAATCCTAGCTCTTGTACTCCCTCCTTCCCTCCCTTAGCTTTTTGTACTCCCTCCCTCCAAGCTTCTTGCACTCCCTCCCTCCAAGCTTCTTGCACTCCCTCCCTCC
>JAGKTI010039250.1:0-10591 GCA_018397915.1 Birgus latro | reverse complement strand
CCAGATATCAATCCCATTGAGAATTTATGGGCGCACATGAAGCGGCACATCATCTTTGCCTAAACTTGAGGCTGCAGTCAAGCAGCTATGGAGCAGTTTTAGTCCGTCTGTTCTGCAAAACTACGCCATCAGTCTCCCCAGACGCCTTAAGAAGATAATAAAGGTGAAGGGGAATGCCAGTAAATACTAAATTCAACGGTGAGTGTTAATTTATTTGTTTCTCCTTGCTAACCACAAGAATGTTTTCTGTTTTTAAGATGGCGTCAACACTTTCCACGCCTACTGTATATACATACATACATATATATATAGATATTAAGTATTTATATTTATTTATATATATAAATATATATATATATATATATAGTATACACACAGTAAGGTCCTGGATTATGATAGAGTTCCATTCCTAAGACGTGATGTAAGACAGTTTTGTATGTAACTCGAGTTTCTTACTGTACATTGTACATTTATACCTTACATTAACACATATGTGGACTTTTCAACCATATATCATACACTGTACATATAATACTCTTATGGGAACAGGTATGTATATGAGACACAAACTTTTGAACTTATGATTTTTACTGAATAAAAAAATATTGTACTCCTGGTCTGCCACGTCACCCCTCAAGAGCTTCTCATGTATAATGGTCGTGGTGGCACCGACACGTGTTGTCATTGTCGTAACAATGACGGTGACAGCTGAGTTAGGCCGCAGCTTCCTCATTCTTCCATCGTCTTTGCACATGTTCACACCGGCAACACACATTTTATTGCTTAACACTATAGTACCCAGGCAATTTTGTTACTCTGTCATACAGTAAACTTTACTGTAGATTATTGGTTGGCTGTTAAAAAAAAATAAAAAATAAGCAAGAGGGAAAAGTAGAAGAAAAGGGAAAGGAACACGGGGAAGATAGTAGAGGGGTGAGAGAAGAAAAAATGATAATGAAACTGGGAGTGAGAAAAAAAGGAGAATGGAGGGAGAGGAAAATGAGAGGGAGAGGAGAAGGGAAGATGCAAGAAGGGAACAGGGGGAGAAAGAGACAAGTGAGGAATGGAGAGAGGAGACATGGAGGAAATGGAGGAAGAGGAAAGAAAGTTGGGGGATGGAAGATAAAAGAGAAATAGAGGAAAAGGGAGTGAGTTAGAGGATGGGGAAGTGATGTGAAATATGAGGGACAGGGAATGCAGGATGGACAAGACAAGAAGGTGATCAATAGAAGAAGGGAGAAGGTAGATAGGAGTGAATGAAAAGGGGTGAAGTGAAAGAAGGATAGAAGCCATAAGGGGGCAGTTTGGATATTAAAGATTTATGCCAGACTCAATCGAAAGCCTTTCAGATGTCAAGTACAATGGCAAAGCTTTTGCCAAAGTCCTAAAAGGAGGATGACCAGGAGTCCAAAATGTAGGTGAGAAGAACGCCAGTGGAGTGTCCTTGACGGAATCCATACTGACGATCAGAAAGAAGGTTGTGATAGGAAAGATGCTTTATAATTTTTCTATTGAGAATTGACTCAAAAACTTTTGAGACGCAGGATGTTAAAGCAGTTGGATGATAGTTAGAGGGTTGGGAATGGTCACCCTTCTTTGGGACTGGCTGAATGAGAGCAAACTTCCAGCAAGAAGGAAAGGTACAAGTTGATAGACAAAGGCAAAAGAGTTTACCTAGGCGGGGTGTAAGCACAGAAGCACAGTTCTTGAGGACACAGGAGGGACTCCATCAGGCCCATGTGCCTTGTTAGTATTGAGGCCAGTGATAGCAGAAAATATGTCAGCTGAAGAAATTTTAATGTCAGCCATGAGGAAGCCAGAGTGGGACAGTGATGGAGGAACAGCACCGGAATCGTCTAAGGTGGAATTGGAGGAGAAAGTCCGAGCGAAGAGATTTGCTTTATCAGTAGAAGAAATAGCTACAGAGCCATCAAAGTGGAAAAGAGGAGGGAAGGATGATGAGGTAAAGTCGTTAGAAAGGTTTTTGGCAAGGTGCCAGAAGGAGCGGGAAGAATTCGAGTTGGAGAGTTGAGAGCATTTAGTACGGATGAAATTTATTTTTAGCAGAGCAAAGAACAGACTTAGCACGATTCTGGGCAGAAACATAAAAAAGATGTGATTCAGGGATGGGTTGCTCCGATTCCTTTCATAGGCCTCCTCCTTGTTGCGGACAGCATTAGAACAAGCGTGATTAAACCAATGCATTTTCGCATATGAGAAAGGAATGTATGCTTCCATGCCCTAGAGAATAATCTCCGTAATGCACAAGGCACACTCAGATGGCTCCCGGCCATGGAAGCAATAATCATTCCAGGGAAAATCAAAGAAGTACTGCCTGAGGGCCTCCCAATCTGCAGCTCCAAAGTGCCACAGACGACGTTTCTTTGGAGGGTCCACAGGCCGTACTGGAGCGATTGGACAGGTTAAGGTAATAAGGTTATGATTGGAGGAGCCCAACGGAGAGAAAAGATTAACAGTGTAAGCAGAAGGATTAGTTGTCAGGAAGAGGTCAAGTATGTTGGAACTCTCTCCAAGGCAGTCAGGGATACGGGTAGGATGCTGTACAAGCTGTTCTAGGTCATCAAGGATAGAAAAGATGTAGGCTTGTTCACCAGGTGGATCAGTGAAATGAGAGGAGAGCCAAAGGTGGTGGTGAACATTGAAATCTCCTAGAGTGGAGATTTCAGAGAAGGGAGAAATGAATAGAATGTGTTCCATCGTAGATGTAAGATAGGCAAAGAATTTTTGATAGTCAGTAGAATTTGGGGATAAGTAAACAGCGCAGAGATATATAGTCAGAGAATGTCGAGAGCCAATGCCAGAGGGTAGAGAATTCAGAAGAATCAAGTTCAGGAACACGAGAGCAAGATAAGTGATTGCGTACATATACACAACAGCCACCTTTGGCTTTGAAATGAGTATAGTGAAAGTAGGAGGATACAGAAAAGGGATTGCCTCAGACAGCTGAGTCTCAGTAAGGAAGAGAAGGTGAGGTTTAGAGGAGGAGAGGTGATGTTCAACAGAGGGAAAGTTAGAGGAAAGGCTGTGAATGTTGCAGCAATGATGAAGAAGTGAGTCAGACAGTCGTTCCAGGCAGCTCACAGTGTCATCACTGGGAGAGGGGCGGATGGCGGAGGCATTTATGGTCCCCCCCCCCCCCCCGGGACACTTGAGGCATCGTTAGTGTGTGCCACTTTTCTGTTTGATTTTGAAAAGGAAGTGTAGTGTGTACTGTGCATGTAGTTTGGTGTTGACAGTTAGAGAACTTGTATTGGAGACCATGCTGGCCCACTCTCTGTGTAACTGAAACTCTGAAAAAGTTCAGCAAAGGGGGATGGTCAGGAACTACTTCCGATGGCTGATGAAATGGGAGCTCCAGCTCTCCCTGTCACCAGCTTTCCATCCACCTTTGGAGAACTGTACTGCCCTGCTCAACTGGTGGTACAGTCTACTTCCAGATGATATAAGCTCATACTGTTTGAACCGGTAGAATCTGATGTCTAATGATGATTAGGAGCACTACAAAGGGTCTTTCGGTAACCATATAGTTAAATTACAAGTGCAAGGACCAATGTGAGGGGCTGCCAGTCATTTGATAATTTTATCATATGTGGTGGTGTCTGTTACTTAAGCCCCATGAATACAGAGGAACTCTTGTACTGTATATTGCTTTCACAGGCACTAGATTCCATGAGGCCATTAAATTCATGGCTTTATTAAAAGCTTGCCAATATGACTGGTGGAGTATGCTATCTCTGTCTAACTATTGCCAGATGCCATAAGGCCATAAGGGGTGGCCACAAACAAATCACCACCACCACGCCCTGTCCCACGCTATTTCACTTCTCTGCTCTCAGCTTACACCCCTCTCTCTCATATACCTGTCCACACCATCTCTCCATCTAATCCTTGGCCTCCCCCTCTCTCTCCCCCCGCATCTCACTCACATACACTCTCCTCGTCAGTCTCTCGCTCTCCATCCTCTCCACATGTTCAAACCACCTCAGTTTGTTTCTCCTAATGCTGCATTTAAATACATTGTTGTAATCAACAGGTCTCACTCCACAATTCACATTCTGTACCTTTACTTTATATCATAATATTGTATTAGATGTTACAGATTTTTACTATGTATATTCATATTTTAAGTGTATGTATATATATGCAGGTTGCCCCTGGAACACCACTGCCACCTCATGGGCATCAGTTAGGGCACATGGATAGAGAGAGCTGGCAGAAGGTGGCAGAACAGTGTGTTACACAGTACAGCAGGGAGAAGCAGGAACTGAGCCTTCTCATCTTCACTGAGGTACGTGATAGCCCTTCTGCATGCACCATGAAGAGATTTAAGATCTCAGCACAGCAGAGTACGAGCTCAGGTCTCTTGTATGTCTGCTTTTCAGTTATGTTACTTGTATCTCATCATGCTAGTACTTCAGCTTGGGGTAAGATATGAGCTGTAATCCATTTATCCTAATTTTCATTGTATCAAACACACTCTGACTTCTGTAACATTTAGCTGGCATTGATATGTCAGTACTCAGTTCAGAGTTCATTTTATTGTCATGCCCTTCAAGGATCTTGGTCTAGAAATGTCTTTGTCCCTGCATTACTGCATTATTGAGGGACGATGATCTTATTTCAGCCGTTCTTACACCTGGTCAGCCCTAGTACCAGAACTGCAGCCCTTACTAGCACACTGGTGAAGTAGGTCTCATGTGAATCACATGTTTTCTGAATAGCTCTTTACAGTTCTTTAGAGCTTCCAGATATAAGATATACTGTATATTGTATGTATGCATGTCACTTAAAAATTACTAAATGAAGTTCAACAACATCTCATACCCTCCAGCTATTGGAGAGGTGTTGGCAGCCTGGCTGCCATTCAATATGGCTCCCTCCAGCACTTGTGGGGAGAGGTAAATTTGCTCTCCAAGTCTCCCCAGTCTCATCCTCCCATGCGCTCCTTTTCTTGAGTAGCATTTAGGCAGTCATATTTTCATTTGATATAATAGTGTAATTTGTCGTCTCACAATGGGTCTGACATGAAACAACTTTGGCTGTTCTAGATGAAATTGAATGAAGGAGGATTTTCTTTGTACAGTAAGTCCTCGTATTTCGACGCATTTTACTTCGACGCTTCATTTTTCACGAAAGAAAAAAGTTTCCAACATGTCGCAAACTTCGTCATTTTCTCCCAGACTTTGTCGCCGCTTCCAGCTGGCAGCCGACAGTTAGCCGATGATGCATACCGATGTTCATTTGTTTGTGGCCATCTTGCGGCCACCCTGCTTTCTATCGATACAGCGGCAGTACTACAGACCCCTTCGCCATTGTGTTTTTTGTGCTGTCCTCACCTTGCGCCTCGTGAATTCTTGACCCACACCTAGACGTCTGAAAATGCAGTGTGCCAGTGAGGTAGAGTGCGTGAAGCAACGAGCTGAGGTTGATGTTGCACGGTCAGCACCGGAGCCTAAGGAGAAGCGACCATATAGGGTTGGCAAGAGGCATTGCCGGTACTCAGCGGCCGACAAGCAGAGGATTTTGCAGCTCATTGAGGAGGGGTTGACAGCCCTGAGATACGTCACCTGACTGGGGCTCCTGACAGCACCATAAGGACACTCAGGAAAAACAAGGCAACTCTCAAAAAGCAGATGAGTGCACGTAAAATAACAATAAAGTAAAAGTCTTTGTGTTTTTTTCCCTTAACCTTTATTTGTGCCACTGTTTTTTACTCTATCAGTATCCACCTAATGGAGTTAGTTTTTAGAGTCAACCAACTAAGTGTTAATTAGAACAATTCAGGGGAAGAATATACAGTATTGTAATGAAAATCGGTAATGTTGGTTACTGTTATGTTGCATTATATCCCTAAGGAAGAACACAGAACCTCTCAACAAGCAGGTGAGTGCACGCAAAATAACAATAAAGTAAATATGTGTGTTTTTTCCCCTCAACCTTTATTTGTGCCACTGTTTTTTACCGTATCAATATTCACCTAATGGAGTTAGTTTTTAGAGCTGACCAACGTTAACCAACCAAGTGTTAGTTAGAACAATTCAGGGGAAGAATATACAGTATTGTAATGAAAATTGGTAATGTTGGTTACTGTTATGTTGCATTATACCCCTATGGAAGAACAAGGAACCTCTCAACAAGCAGGTGGGTCCACATTTTTTTCCGTTTTTTTTTAAGGCTGCAACATGCTTGCATGCGTGCGTCGGCCTTTTTGGATTGGAGCGTGTAGCATTTTATGACCGGATGCCCTTCCTGATGTCTACCAATGACCCTTGGGTCATGTGTTTATTTTTTTCCCCTCAACCTTTGTTTGTGCCACTGTTTTTTACTGTATCAATATTCGCCTAATGGAGTTAGTTTTTAGAGTGCGATCAGACACACAAACCTTGACACAGCAGAGGTGGACGAAACGGCTGTAAGTCACCACTTGACGGACTACGACTTAGACTCAGGTGTGGTTGACATAATAGAGGAAGAGATGAACTCTATAATGAAGAGAATGAAAGGCCAGAGCACACTGCACAGGAGAAGATGACCACCCAGAAATTGTCCCTCAGCCTCTCCACCATAACCGACATGACAGCAACCTTTGAGATATACATCGGGACTATGTCTGAGGCTACCCAGATCTTATTCACCTTGAATGATCTGAAGTCTCAAGTGATGGCAATCTACAACAGAAACATACTGGAGCAGAGACAAGCCAGGATCACACGATTTTTTAATGTGACATAGAATGTGGCTGCTATTATGCAAGACTTAGACGTGACAGGAGATGAGGATGAAGGAGGAGAACTGGACAGAGAGGAAGTGGAGTTGCTGGAGCTGAATTCGACTTTGAGGGCTTCAGCTTAGGTGATAGGGCTTCCCTAAAGAGGCCCATGTCACCTAGTAACTAGCCCGTCCACCCTCAACACACCTTCACCTGCCACTCATGCCAATGTTTACTTTATTTCTGGTAAGGATTTTTGGTGTTGCAGCTCTTTATAACAGTTCTAATGTCATTTCAGGTACATGTTTATTGTGTTATGCTGTATAAGCAACTAGTAAACACTCCACATTTAATTTTGGGTAGGGCCTGTTTGGTGTTATAGTACTCTGATAGGGTAGGTAGCTGTCCCACTGGAACGCCCATCTATTTTTCCCATTGATTCTTAACTTCACACTTCGACGTTTCACATTTTGCGACGTTTTGGCGGAACATCAAAACAGGGAAAAATGAGGACTTACTGTAGAAAGCTGCTGTAGGTGGCCAGTGGGACTACTTTGCTGATTCACCCTAGTCAGACATGTGTCATAATTCACTAGAGTGTTAGACAGCAACAGCAACAAAGCATTAGTGTCTTCCACATAATTATGAAAATCCCATGTGCATTCACTGTGATGTCATTCCTGAATTTAGCATTTTTTAGTTGCTACTAAGAAATACGGAAGAAATCTGTTCAGCATGTGAGAAATTATATGGGGCAAAGAAGAGGTATAAAGAAGTGCAAGGAACAGCATGTTGAAATGATGAGAAGAAAAGAGCTGTGGCAGAGAAGAAGAAAGCATATACAGTAATCTCTCTACTATTCGGACGCCCAGTTTTCGGATGCACCACTATTCGGACATTGTGGCCTGTCCGACCCCCAGAATGCCCCCAAATTTGAAAAAATCCGAAAAAAATCCGATTTTTTTAACCACGTCAGTTTGAATTTCCCACGCGCGCCGATAGGCTGTGTTTTCGCGCGTGGCGCCTGTCTGTCGGTCCCATTTCCCGCTCTGTTCCTGCCTTGTAAGGAAGGCGTCTAAATCGGTAGAGTGCTACCCCATCACTGAAGGTAGTGAGATCACGACTCTCCTAATCTAACAAAATTTGAAAATACGCCTCTCGCATGTCCAGTGTGACATAATACTGATGTCCGGCTGCTTGTTCTAACCGTGGGAGTGGTTAGACGTCCGCCGCGAGGTGTTGATTCACGTGGCGATAATCAAGGCACATTTCGTTTACTACCATCAGGTTTGTTTAAAAGGACGATAGGCGACAACCAGACTGCTGTGGACCTCTCGATAATTTCTCTGTCTTCCACGTCCCTTAACATCTCTGTGATAATCTGCTTCGCTTGTACTGGATAGCGATACATAGGCCCACAACTGGGTTGAGGGTCTGCTAATATGAGCTGGAGGACCACTGATAAGGCCTAACTCACCTTTATCGAGAATAAAGAGAGGGTCATACTCAAGGATCAACTTGGTTAAATCTTCTCTCTGGTCATTAGTGAAGTGTTGCCAATTCTATTCAACGATCAGAGCTTTCAGTTTCTGAGTGCTTGTTCCGTTTTGTTTGACGTGATCATTCTCTGGGAGAAGATCGTTGTGAATCTTAGTAATGTTAATTTTGTCAGGGATTGGATTGACCACTCTCTCGTATGATCCAATAATGGTGCCCTTACGAAATACTTTTACCTTTCTGGTTGTATTAATGAGTGGGAAGTAGATGGTATTTGCCGCATTGACTTGGACCAAATAAGGATGACTATTATGACTAACCCTGGGTTGAGGGTAGATGGTGAGATAAGTAGTTGGGTCTTCCCTTACAGGTAGGGGTATGAATTTAGACTGATAGGAGTCTTCCTTCACTGTAGTAAGGAGATTAATCTGTGAGAAGAGTTGTGTTGGGTTGGAAAGTTCTACTGGATCAACTCTCACTCTCCCTACCTTGTTCTTCTGACCGCAGATATGATTCACCACATAAGGGGCACCTCCCCAGATCATAACTCTCTTTGCTCCATTCCACATGAGCAGAGCTTGGCCCAACACGTCACATCCCAGGAGTGTGTCAGTACTGATGTAAGAATTTGGCACTACTAGGAACCATTGTTTAAGCGTCTTCTCGTCACCAACCTCTGTTTCAGTTCCCAGCATTCCTAATACTCTCAGAGGTGCGCTTGTGACTTGTTGTAAGCGCAGCGGGTTTCGACGTGTGTTTATTTCTCCCCCAATCCGTTTGATTGCAGACTCCTTAATTGTAGTGTAGCTACTCCCGGTGTCCATGATAGCTTCTGTTGTTTTCCCATTTATTATTACACTGATGGTGGGGGATGTTTGGCTGCTAGCTAGTCATATTTGTTGAGACAGTTCATGAGATGCTTTCGGAGAGACATTTTGAGCTGTGATGTGCTGACGACGTCCAGGGTACCCGCATTCTCCACTCCGACATCTGGGTCTGCAACAAGCAAAACAATGCCCAGGAGGGGGTTTCTGCCAACAGTCTCAGAGGTTATGTGATGATGTGAGACAATGAGCACAGTATTTATCACTGTATGCTTTGGGGGTACTAGCTGTCCCTTATTCACTTGTGCTAGGTTAGATTTGAGCTCATGGATCCTGCACTTTAATTCTTTCACTTTGTCTCTCGGTCCATCTAGACTTGAGTAATCATTTTGACTCGACGAGGTGGATGGCGACAGCCGTTTTTTTTATCTCCCTTTCCTTCGCACTTCTCTGGGAAGGCACCGCATTGACATGAGATGATTGACTCACTTCCAATAGTTGGCGTTCATGTTCAATTCTATCAGTAAATTTTCTCAGTGGGTATTCATCATCTAGGAAACCCTCGAGTTTTACCCGTGATGGAAGAGTTTAACCCATACCACAGTTTCTGTTTGATAGTTCTGTCCCAGTTAGGGAATTTCTCACTAGGGAATTTATGTTCTATGGCCGCATGTTGGCAGATGAAACGGTGTGTAAAAGCCTGAGGTGAGTTGGAATATCACGAGGCTTTGTGAGGTTCCCTTTTCCTAACATTGTTAGAGGTCGGTCAGGAGACTGAGGATAGGCTGATTTCGAGGGGAACTGCTGCGATTCAAGTTGGTCGAGTTCATTTGCTAACTGAGTCATTCTTGGAGAGAGTTCCTCCTCCTTAAACTGGATTTCTACATCTCGCCAACTCATGGTGTTAGAAAAGAGAACGCCAACTCATGGTTTTAGAAAAGAGAATACAGTAATCTCTCTACTATCCGGACGTCCACTATCCAGATACATCACTATTTGGACATCGTAGGCTGTCCAAACCCCAAAATGTCCAAAAATCCTAAAAAAAAACGATTTTTTCCGAACGCGTCAGTTTGAACTTCCCGCTCGCGCCGACTAGCTCCTTTCCTGCCAAATCGCCCTCCTACTAGTTCTGTCTCAACTCCCGTGAACAGTGGACGGCTGTCCAATCGTTTGTGGTATTTCCGTTTTTGTTTAAATAATCAAAAGTCACATTGCTAAGGATTAAGTGTAGTTAAACACTGGATTACTGGACATGCTTCAAGAGCAATTATGACCACTGTAAAAACCTTAGAGATGGGGGTAAACAACAATCATGGACTGTAAGTAAACATTGTCAACTGCTAAATATTTTCCATAATCACTTAGAGGTATGATTAGAGAAAGAGTGAATATCAATGAGATGCAGTTTGGGTTTATGCCAGGCAGGGGGACCACTGATGCCATATTCATTGTTCGACAGCTTCAGGAAAAATATATTGGCAAGAAAAGGGAATTGTATTTTGTTTTTGTTGATTTGGAAAAGGCCTTTGACAGAGTC
>JAGKTI010039249.1:0-10591 GCA_018397915.1 Birgus latro | reverse complement strand
GTGTTTTACAATCAACTTTGAGAACACTTGAGGAAGTTTCATATTCAGGGTTTTCGCCGAGAAATACGCTTATTCAGCCATCATTAAATAAAAAAAAATGGATCTACCTCCAAAACAGATGCTATCAGCCGGCACTGTTTCACCATTTCCAGTACATCTTGTCCTTGAAGTCACGGCGAAGGGAAAAAAAGAAAAATCGACTCAAGAGGAATCACAGTATTAGAAGATTTTACCTAAGCAAATGTGGGTTTTGGTGCATACAGAAACCTTGATATTGTAATATTTTTTTACAGCTACGAGACTCCAAGTAATTTTAAACTACTGGAGAAAAAAAATCGAAGACTTTAAATTGTTTCGGTGATTTTCACAATGTTTCAAGATATTTGTTCTTTAAACCTAAGGGTCCAGGTCTGGTCTCTTTACATGTCATTCGACTTCCTGCTATCCTTCATAAATGCGACTTTTTCACCCTCACAAGTGTCTTCTAAGTTCTGAATATAATATAATGTGTTTTATAATCAACTTTGAGAACACTTGAGGAAGTTTCATATTCAGCGTTTTAGCCGAGAAATACGCTTATTCACCAATCATTAGATTAAAAGAGAATGGACCTACCTCCAAAACGGATTTTATCAGCCGGAACTATTTCACACTTTGCACTGCTTCTTCTCCTTCAAGTCACGGCGAATGGATAAAAAGGAAAATCAACAACTCAGAAGTTAATAATCCAGAATTCCGTCTCAAGAGCAGTCACAGTATTGAAAGGTTTTACCTAAGGAAATGTGGTTTTTGGTGTAACAGAAACCAAACCTTGATATTGTGAAAATATTCGTTTTTTTTTTTTTTTTACCTTCACGAGCTCGACGTATTTCAAAACTGCTTCTTCAAGAGTAAAAAAAAAAAAGTTTTTAAATTGTTTAGGTGATCCTCACAGTGTTTCAAGCTATTTGTTCTTAAAAACCTAAGGTGCCAGCTCTCTTTACGGATCAGTCGACTTCTTGTTATCCTTCATAAATGTGACATTTTCACCCTTTAAAATTTCTTAGTTCTGAATATAATATAATGTGTTTTTCAGTCATCTTTGAGAACACATGAGTAAGTTGCATATTCAGCATTTTCGCCGAGAAATACGCTTATTCTGTCATCATTAGGTTAAAAGAGTTTGGACTTACCTCCAAAACGGATGTTATCAGCCGGAACTACTTCAAAATTTGCACAACTTCTTCTCCTTGAAGTCACGGCTAATGAAAAAAAAAAAATCGAAAAATGAGAAGTTAATAATCCAGAACTCCATCTCAAGAAGAATCACAATATTGAAAGATTTTACCTAAGAAAATGTAGTTTTTGGTGCAACAGAAACCTTGATATTGTGAAAAAAATATATATATATATCGCCACAAGGCTCGACGTAATTTTAAACTGCCAGAGAAAAAAAATCGAAGATTTTACATTGTCTCGGTAATCCTCACAAAGTTTCAATGTATTTGTTCTTCAAAACCTGTGCCAGCTCTCTTTACGTGTCAGTCGACTTCTTGTTATCCTTCATAAATGTGACATTTTCAACCTCACAAGTGTCTTCTTAGTTCTGAATATAATATAAAGTGTTTTACAATCAACTTTGAGAACACTTGAGGAAGTTTCATATTCAGGGTTTTCGCCGAGAAATACGCTTATTCAGCCATCATTAAATAAAAAAAAATGGACCTACCTCAAAAACTGATGCTATCAGCCGGTACTATTTCACAATTTGCACTACTTCTTGTCCTTGAAGTCACGGCAAAGGGAGAAAAAAGAAAAATCGACAAATCAGAAGTTAATAATGAAGAACTCCGCCTCAAGAGGAATCACAGTATGGAAAGATTTTACCTAATGAAATGTTTTTGGTGCAACAGAAACCTTAATATTGTATTTTTTTTTTTTTTACAGCTACGAGGCTCGACGTAATTTTAAACTACTTCTGCTGAAAAAAAATCGAAGATTTCAAATTGTTTCGGTGAACCTCACAAAGTTTCAAGGTATTTGTTCTTTAAACCTAAGGTGCCACGTCTCTTTACATGTCAGTCGACTAATTGTTATCCTTCACAAATATGACTTTTTCACCCTCAAGAGTGTCTTCTAAGTTCTGAATATAATATAAAGTGTTTTATAATCATATTTGAGAACACTTGAGGAGGTTTCATATTCAGCGTTTTCGCCGAGAAATACGCTTATTCAGCCATCATTAGATTAAAAGAGAATGGACCAACCTCCAAAACGGATTCTATCAGCAGTAACTATTTCACAATTTGCACTACTTCTTGTCCTTTAAGTCACGGCGGATGGAAAAAAAGAAAAATCAACAAATCAGAAGTTAATAATCCAGAACTCCGGCTCAAGAGGAATCACCGTCTTGAAAGTTTTTACATAAGGAAATGTGGTTTTTGGTCCAACAAAAACCTTGATATTGTGAAAATGTTCGTTTTTTTTTTTTTTTTTTTGTCGACACGAGGCTCGACGTAATTTTAAACTGCTTCTTCTGGAGTAAAAAAAAAAAAAAAGGAATGAGGTTTTTAAATTGTTTCGGTGATCCTCACAATGTTTCAAGCTATTTATTCTTAAAAACCTAAGGTGCCAGCTCTTTTTACGTGTCAGTCGACTTCTTGTTATCCTTCATAAATGTGACATTTTCACCCTCAATAGTTTCTTAGTTCTGAATATAATATAATGTGTTTTTCAATCATTGAGAACACATGAGTAAGTTGCATATTCAGCGTTTTCGTTGAGAAATACGCTAATTCAGCTATCATTACATTAAATAAGATTGCATTTACCTCCAAAACGGATGTTATCAACCGGAACTATTTCACAATTTGCACTACTTCTTGACCTTGAAGTCACGGCTAAGTGGGGAAAAAAATCGACAATTCAGAAGTTAATAATCAGAAATTCCGTTTCAAGAGGAATCACAGTATTGAAAGATTTTACCTAAGAAAATGTGGATTTTGGTGCAACAAAAACCTTCATATTGTGAAAATGTTGTTTTTTTTTTCAATCGCCACGAGGCTCGACGTAATTTTAAGCTGTTCCTGGAGACAAAAAAATCGAAGATTTAAATTATTTCGGTGAATCTCACAAAGGTTCAATCTATTTGTTCTTAAAAACCTGTGCCAGCTCTCTTTAGATGTCATTCGACTTCTTGTTATCCTTCATAAAGGTGACAGTTTCACCCTCACAAGTGTCTTCTTAATTCTGAATATAATATAATGTGTTTTACAATCAACTTTGAGAACACTTGAGGAAGTTTCATATTCAGGGTTTTCGCCGAGAAATACGCTTATTCAGCCATCATTAAATTTTTAAAAAATGGACCTTCCTCCAAAACTGATGCTATCAGCCGGTACTATTTCACAATTTGCACTACTTCTTGTCCTTGAAGTCACGGCGAAGGGAAAAAAAAGAAAAATCGACAAATCAGAAGTTAATAATCCAGAACTCCGCCTCAAGAGGAATCACAGAATTGAAAGATTTTACCTAAGGAAATGTGGTGTTTGGTGCAACAGAGACCTTGATATTGTAAATATTTTTTTACAGCTACGAGGCTCCACGTAATTTTAAACTACTTCTGGAGAATGAAAATCGAAGATTTTAAATTGTTTCGGTGATTTTCACAAAGTTTCAAGGTATTTGTTCTTCAAACCTAAGGTGCCAGGTCTCTTTACATGTCATTCGACTTTTTGTTATCCTTCATAAATGTGACTTTTTCACCCTCACAAGAGTCTTCTTAGTTCTGAATATAATATGATATGTTTTATAATCAACTTTGAGAACACTTGAGGAAGTTTCATATTCAGCGTTTTCTCCGAGAAATACGCTTATTCAGCCATCATTAGATTAAAAGAGAATGGACCTACCTCCAAAACGGATTCTATCAGCCGGAACTATTTCACAATTTGCACTACTTCTTGTCCTTCAAGTCACGGCGGTAGGAAAAAAAAGAAAAATCAACAAAGCAGAAGTTTATAATCCAGAATTCCGTCTCAAGAGCAATCACAGTATGGAAATGTTTTACCAAAGGAAATATGGTTTTTGGTGTAACAGAAACCTTGATATTGTGAAAATATTAGTTTTTTTTTTTTTTTACCTTCACGAGGCTCGACGTAATTCAAAACTGCTTTTTCTGGAGTAAAAAAAAAAATGTTTTTAAATTGTTTGAGTGATCCTCACAATGTTTCAAGCAATTTGTTCTTAAAAACCTAAGGTGCCAGCTCTCTTTACGGGTCAGTCGACTTCTTGTTATCCTTCATAAATGTGACATTTTCACCCTAAAAAGTTTCTTAGTTCTGAATGTAATATAATATGTTTTTCAATCATCTTTGAGAACACATGAGCAAGTTGCATATTCAGCGTTTTCGCAGAGAAATACGCTTATTCAGCCATCATTAGATTAAAAGAGTTTGGACTTACATCCAAAAAGGATGTTATCAGCCGGAACTTTTCCAGAATTTGCACTACTTCTTGTCCTTGAAGTCACGGCGAATGGGGAAGAGAAAATCGACAAATCACAGTTTAATAATCCAGAACTCCTTCTCAAGAAGAATCACAGTATTGAAAGATTTTGCCTAAGAAAATGTGGTTTTTGTTGCAACAGAAACCTTCATATTGTGATTTTTTGTTTTTCGCCACGAGGCTCGACGTAATTTTAAACTGCTGGAGAAAAAAAAATCGAAGATTATATATTGTCTCGGTGATCCTCACAAAGTTTTAATCTATTTGTTCTTAAAAACCTATGGTGCCAGCTCTTTTTACGTGTCAGTCGACTTCTTGTTATCCTTCATAAATGTAACATTTTCACCCTCACAAGTGTTTTCTTACTTCTGAATACAATAAAATGTGTTTTATAATCAACTTTGAGAACACTTGAGGAAGTTTCATATTCTGCGTTTTCGCCGAGAAATACGCTTATTCAGCCATCACTAGATTAAAAGAGAATGGACCCACCTCCAAAACGGATGCTATCAGCCGGAACTGTTTACAATTTGCACAAAATCTTGTCATTGAAGTCACGGCGAATGGGGAAGAAAAAATCGACAAAGCAGTTAATAATCCAGAATTCCGTCTCAAGAGGAATGACAGTACTGAAAGATTTTACCAAAGAAATGTGGTTTTTGGTGTAACAGAAACCTTGATATTGATTTTTTTTTTACGCCACTAGGCTCGACGTAACTTTAAACTGCTGATGGAGTAAAAAAAAAAAACAAGATTTTAAAATGTTTCGGTGAACCTCACAATGTTTCAAGCTATTTGTTCTTAAAAACCTAAAATGCCAGCTCTTTTAATATGTCGGTCGAGATCTTGTTATCCTTCAAAAATGTGACATTTTCAACCTCACAAGTGTCTTCTTAGTTCTGAATATAATATAATGTGTTTTACAATCAACTTTGAGAACACTTGAGGAAGTTTCATATTCAGGGTTTTCGCCGAGAAATACGCTTATTCAGCCAACATTAAATAAAAAAAATGGACCTACCTCCAAAACTGATGCTATCAGCCGGTACTGTTTCACAATTTCCAGTACTTCATATCTTTGAAGTCACGGCGAAGGGAAAAAAAAGAAAAATCGACAAATCAGAAGTTAATATTCCAGAACTCCGTCTCAAGAGGAATCACAGTATTGGAAAATTTTACCTAAGCTAATGTGGGTTTTGGTGCAACAGAAACCTTGATATTGTTATTTTTTTTTTTTACAGCTACGAGGCTCCAAGTAACTGTAAACTACTGGAGAAAAAAATCGAAGACTTTAAATTGTTTCGGTGATTGTCACAAATTTTCAAGGTATTTGTTCTTTAAACCTAACGTGCCAGGTCTGGTCTCTTTACATGTCAGTCGACTTCTTGTTATCCTTCATAAATGTGACTTTTTCACCCTCACAAGTGTCTTCTAAGTTCTGAATATAATATAATGTGTTTTATAATCAACTTTGAGAACACTTGAGGAACTTTCATATTCAGCGTTTTCTCCAAGAAATACGTTTATTCAGCCATCATTTGATTAAAAGAGAATGGACTCACATCCAAAACGGATTCTATCAGCCGGAACTATTTCACACTTTGCACTACTTCTTGTCCTTCAAGTCACGGCGGATGGATAAAAAGGAAAATCAACAAATCAGAAGTTAATAATCCAGAATTCTATATCAAGAGCAATCACAGTATTGAAAGGTTTTACCTAATTAAATATGGTTTTTGGTGTAACAGAAACCAAAACTTGATATTGTGAAAATATTGTTTTTTTTTTTTTTACTTTCACGAGGCTCGACGTATTTCAAAACTGCTTTTTCTGGAGTAAAAAAAAAAAAAATTTCATTGTTTAGGTGATCCTCACAATGTTTCAAGCTATTTGTTCTTAAAAACCAAAGGTGCCAGCTCTGTTTACGGGTCAGTCGACTTCTTGTTATCTTTCATAAATGTGACATTTTCACCCTTAAAAATTTCTCAGTTCTGAATATAATATAATGTGTTTTTCAGTCATCTTTGAGAACACATGAGTAAGTTGCATATTCAGCGTTTTCGCCGAGAAATATGCTTATTCAGTCATCATTAGATTAAAAGAGTTTGGACTTATCTCCGAAACGGATGTTATCAGCCGGAACTACTTCACAATTTGCACTACTTCTTCTCCTTGAAGTCACGGCTAATGAGGGAAAAAAAAATCGACACTTCAGAAGTCAATAATCCAGAACTCCATCTCAAGAAGAATCACAATATTGAAAGATTTTACCTAAGAAAATGTGGTTTTTGGTGCAACAGAAACCTTGATATTGTGAAAATGTTTTTTTTTTTAATCGCCACGAGGCTCGACGTAATTTTAAACTGCTAGAGAAAAAAAAAAATCGAAGATTTTATATTGTCTCGGTAATCCTCACAAAGTTTCAATGTATTTGTTCTTAAAAACCTGTGCCAGCTCTCTTTACATATCAGTCTACTTCTTCTTTCCTTCATAAATGTGACATTTTCAACCTCAAGAGTGTCTTCTTAGTTCTGAATATAATTAAAGTGTTTTACAATCAACGTTGAGAACACTTGAGGAAGTTTCACATTCAGGGTTTTCGCCGAGAAATACGCTTATTCAGCCATCATTAAATTAAAAAAAATGGACCTACCTCAAAAACTGATGCTATCAGCCGGTACTATTTCACAATTTCCACTACTTCTTGTCCTTGAAGTCACGGCAAAGGGGAAAAAAAGAAAAATCGACAAATCAGAAGTTAATAATGAAGAACTCCGTCTCAAGAGGAATCACAGTATTGAAAGATTTTACCTAAGGAAATGTTGTTTTTGGTGCAACAGAAACCTTGATACTGTATTGTTTTTTTTTTACAGCTACGAGGCTCGACGTAATTTTAAACTACTTCTGCTGAAAAAAAATCGAAGATTTCAAATTGTTTCGGTGATCCTCACAAACTTTCAAAGTATTTGTTCTTTAAACCTAAGGTGCCAGAACTCTTTACATGTCAGTCGACTTCTTGTTATTCTTCACAAATGTGACTTTTTCACCCTCACAAGTGTCTTCTAAGTTCTGAATATAATATAATGTGTTTTATAATCAACTTTGAGAACACTTGAGGAGGTTTCATATTCAGCGCTTTCGCCGAGAAATACGCTTATTCAGCCATCATTAGATTAAAAGAGAATGTACCTACCTCCAAAACGGATTCTATCAGCCGGAACTATTTCACAATTTGCACTACTTCTTGTCCTTCAAGTTACGGCGGAAAAACAAAAAGAAAAATCAAGAAATCAGAAGTTAATAATCCAGAACTCCGTCTCAAGAGGAATCACCGTCTTGAAAGTTTTTACCTAAGGAAATGTGGTTTTTGGTGCAACAAAAACCTTGATATTGTGAAAATGTTCGTTTTTTTTTTTTCGCCACGAGGTTCGACGTAATTTTAAACTGCTTCTTCTGGAGTAAAAAAAAATAATTATGAGGTTTTTAAATTGTTTAGGTGATCCTCACAATGTTTCAAGCTATTTATTCTTAAAAACCTAAGGTGCCAGCTCCCTTTACGGGTCAGTCGACTTCTTGTTATCCTTCATAAAAGTGACATTTTCAACCTCAATAGTTTCTTAGTTCTAAATATATTATAATGTGTTTTTCAATCATTGAGAAAACATGAGTAAGTTGGATATTCAGCGTTTTCGCTGAGAAATACGCTTAATCAGCTATCATTAGATTAAATAAGATTGGATTTACCTCCAAAACGGATGTTATCAACCGGAACTATTTCACAATTTCCACTACTTCTTGTCCTTGAAGTCATGGCTAAGTGGGGAAAAAAATCGACAATTCAGAAGTTAATAATCAACAATTCCGTTTCAAGAGGAATCACAGTATTGAAAGATTTTACCTAAGAAAATGTGGATTTTGGTGCAACAAAAACCTTCATATTGTGAAAATATTCGTTTTTTTTTTTTATCGCCACGAGGTTTGACGTAATTTTAAACTGCTTCTGGAGAAAAAAAAATCGAAGATTTAAATTGTTTCGGTCAATCTCACAAAGTTTCAATCTATTTGTTCTTAAAAACCTGTGCCAGCTCTCTTTACGTGTCAGTCGACTTCTTGTTATCCTTCATAAAGGTGTCAGTTTCACCCTCACAAGTGTCTTCTTAGTTCTGAATATAATATAATGTGTTTTACAATCAATTTTGAGAACACTTGAGGAAGTTTCATATTCAGGGTTTTCGCCGAGAAATACGCTTATTCAGCCATCATTAAATTTTTAAAAAATGGACCTTCCTCCAAAACTGATGCTATCAGCCGGTACTATTTCACAATTTGCACTACTTCTTGTCCTTGAAGTCACGGCGAAGGGAAAAAAAGAAAAATCGACAAATCAGAAGTTAATAATCCAGAACTCCGCCTCAAGAGGAATCACAGTATTCAAAGATTTTACCTAAGGAAATGTTATTTTTGGTACAACAGAGACTTTGATATTGTAATTATTTTTTTACAGCTACGAGGCTCCACGTAATTTTAAACTACTTCTGGAGAATGAAAATCGAAGATTATAAAATGTTTCGGTGATTTTCACAAAGTTTCAAGGTATTTGTTCATCAAACCTGCCAGGTCTCTTTACATGTCAGTCGACTTCTTGTTATCCTTCATAAATGTGACTTTTTCACCCTCACAAGGGTCTTCTAAGTTCTGAATATAATATGATATGTTTTATAATCAACTTTGAGAACACTTGAGGAAGTTTCATATTCAGCGTTTTCTCCGAGAAATACGCTTATTCAGCCATCATTAGATTAAAAGAGAATGGACCGACCTCCAAAACGGATTCTATCAGCCGGAACTATTTCACAATCTGCACTACTTCTTGTCCTTCAAGTCACGGCGGTAGGAAAAAAAAGAAAAATCAACAAAGCAGAAGTTTATAATCCAGAATTCCGTCTCAAGAGCAATCACAGTATGGGAATGTTTTACCTAAGGAAATGTGGTTTTTGGTGTAACAGAAACCTTGATATTGTGAAAATATTGTTTTTTGTTTACCTTCACGAGGCTCTACGTAATTCAAAACTGCTTTTTCTGGAGTAAAAGAAAAATGTTTTTAAATTGTTTAGGTGATCCTCACAATGTTTCAAGCTATTTGTTCTTAAAAACCTAAGGTGCCAGCTCTCTTTACGGGTCAGTCGACTTCTTGTTATCCTTCATAAATGTGACATTTTCACCCTCAAAAGTTTCTTAGTTCTGAATATAATATAATGTGTTTTTCAATCATCTTTGAGATCACATGAGTAAGTTGCATATTCAGCGTTCTCGCAGAGAAATACGCTTATTCAGCCATCATTAGATTAAAAGTGTTTGGACTTACCTCCAAAAAGGATGTTATCAGCCGGAACTATTTCAGAATTTGCACAACTTCTTGTCCTTGAAGTCACGGCGAATGGGGAAGAAAAAATCGACAAATCACAGTTTAATAATCCAGAACTCCGTCTCAAGAAGAATCACAGTATTGAAAGATTTTACCTAAGAAAATGTGGTTTTTGTTGCAACAGAAACCTTGATATTGTGATTTTTTTTTTTTTATCGCCACGAGGCTCGACGTTATTTTAAACTGCTGGAGAAAATAAAAATCGAAGATTTTATATTGTCTCGGTGATCCTCACAAAGTTTCAATCTATTTGTTCTTAAAAACCTATGGTGCCAGCTCTTTTTACGTGTCAGTCGACTTCTTGTTATCCTTCATAAATGTGACATTTTCACCCTCACAAGTGTCTCCTTAGTTCTCAATATAATATAATGTGTTTTACAATCAACTTTGAGAACACTTGAGGAAGTTTCATATTCAACGTTTTCGACGAGAAATACGCTTATTCAGCCATCATTAGATTAAAAGGGAATGGACCCACCTCCAAAACGGATGCTATCAGCCGGAACTGTTTTACAATTTGTTCAAAATCTTGTCATTGAAGTCACGGTAAGGGGAAAAAAAAATCGACAAAGAAGTTAATAATCCAGAATTCTGTCTCAAGAGGAATGACAGTACTGAAAGATTTTACCAAAGAAATGTGGTTTTTGGTGTAACAGAAACCTTGATATTGATTTTTTTTTT
>JAGKTI010039248.1:0-10591 GCA_018397915.1 Birgus latro | reverse complement strand
CAGAGAGTAAGTGAAGAAGGTGGGCCTGTTCGAGAGTTCCAGTCTTTTCATGGCGGTTTTTATCGTGTCGTAGTTACACAGGAAGATGTTGGTTACGCCTCCGGTCCGCCACCTGTAAGATAGTACTCACAAGTCACACAGTAATCCATCCCTCTATCTATCTATTTATCTGCCTGTCTCTCTATCTGTTGTCAGACGCACTAATCCCGCAAGCGCTGGCAACAAACAATTCGCCAACATGTTGCGCCATCTTCTAGTAAGTGGTTGCCCTCCCTCCAGCCAAACCATCTTAAGAAGCATTTCTCATAACATTCATTCACATTCACAGTTGCAAAGTAATCAACTACAGAACTGGCAAAAGGTCTCATATAATACAGGGTGGTACACAAACAGCGCTTCACAAAACCCTCGCCTGACTGTATCTTATGTGTTGTGATTGAGGACGTGGCTGTGGCCGAGGAACGAGAAACGAGTACATGATGTGGGGTAGACTCTGACAGCTCTGCCTGAGTCATTCTCGCAACACTCAATCACCCGGCGGAGTGAAAGAGGAGGGTTATATATGGACCATTCTGTTATAACACCTTAGAAGCAAACTCTCACTAGTAATAATATTGTTAAGAATAACTGGAAGGTCTAATCCATTAAAACTATACTCTGTTCACTAAAACTATGCGCAAAATTGCCGCCTGCCCATCTCGAATGCTGTTTTGACAAATTATTAACACGAGCACATGGAACCATAGCCTTTCCATTCCAACCTGGTCTAAAACTGCCATCTCGCCATCTTGAATTCTGAGCTGTAACAAAAGATTAATGCTAGATTATGGTGCTTGTCGTGAAGAAATGCAATGTGTGCGTGTGTGTGTGTACGTGGTGTGTGTGTACGTGGTGTGTGTGTGTGTGTGTACGTGGTGTGTGTGTACGTGGTGTGTGTGTGTGTGTACGTGGTGTGTGTGTGTGTACGTGGTGTGTGTGTGTGTGTGTGTGTGTGTGTGTGTGTGTGTGTGTGTGTGTGTGCACTCACATAATAATGTCGCCATACACCTTCCTGAGTTTCATCACTTGGTCGCTGAGGCAGACTGACGTTGACGGCAGCCAGCCCACCACCGGCAGCCCCCATATCCCTGCAGGTACACATGGTACAATTATTAGCACCTATCGACAACACGAGCGCCACTGAGACACCTGATCCACCACCAGTACCCCTCACACACCTGCAGACAAATACCTTACCCAATAAACATCCTAGTACTGTTGAGGACAAAAATCGTGACGCCTTCTCCGCCAACCAAGAAACTCCCCAACAGGCGATACCGATGCCGTTGATGTAGTTTGACGTTCTCTCCCCAGAAGGTGTCACGGGAGGTAAAGATGGGGATAGGGGAGGGGTAAGGGCGGTAGCAGAGGAAAAACACTCAACCCAACACTAATAACAACAGGTTACCTATTGTGTACACCTATATTCTAAAGTCATTTCCTGTTTCATATAATGTTTCTTCTGGATCAAACCCCTTCACATCCCACTAACCACTCGACGAGAGAGAGAGAGAGAGAGAGAGAGAGAGAGAGACTCATAAATATTGCCAGATACATCTAAGTGGTCCCTTGACTGACCGTATCTTTGTTATTATGGGAAAGGCTCAGTCTGCTGGTGTGGGCGTTGGTGTGACAGTAGGAGTAGGAGATGAAGAAATGATGCACGGTTAGACACTGATAACGCTGACTAAACCGTCCCCTAATACAAAAGAATTCGAGGGAAGAGTGGGACTAGAGTGTTATGTATGTACAGCTCCGAGCACATGAAGGGGAAACACTATCTCAGCCCTGGTATATACGAGGTGGGTCGCTTCTGACTGACAGGTTACTATCCATGAGAGGGGGAGAAAAGCAGGGAAGGGTTGGGGGGGGGGGGTGATAGTGGCGGTAGTGGCCGTTGAGAGGAGGGTTCCCTGCTTGCCTTGATTTTCTGTATTGCTATATCATTTTTTCCCCTTTGCTATCAGATTCCAGTGACGATTGCGACTGCGTCGAAAGGCTTCCACAACGTTTAAATGTCTTTATACGTGTATACTGTGTAATTAAATGTCACTTATTTCTTCCGAATTATTCCTTATATACCCCATTTATACAAGCAACACTTTTACTGCCTTGTTCTTTGCGCAGTTAACTATGAGTGACGAGGCTTTCCCTTTTATAAACATGAAAATAATGTGTTTGCATATCACTTGGGTGAATTATAATGAATAATACTGCCCACAATCAGTAATAAACGAGTATATTAACATATGTATTAATTAACATGCTAAAACTTATGAAAAATGCCAATTATCGCAAGTACAAAAATCTAACCATTGGAGTGCCCAGTCATGAAGCAGTAACAGTCGACAACAGATCATTGGCTGTTTCAACATAACCCAGATACGTTTCTACACAAATATGATGATATAATATCATCAACTGTTTGTTATTGACAAACGAGAGGAAAACACAACTGTACTGACACTCAGCCTACCCGTTACACGCAACATACACACTCAGATGCACAAGTTCGTCACACACAGTCATACTCACATGTACTGTACTGTACAGTCACGCTCATGAAGTAAGCTGAGAGCGACATGCTGAAGGTCGATCTCACATGTCTTCTCTGAGGATTGCATCATACTGTAATAAGTTAAGTGACTGGTCACATCAAGGTCTTAATTAATATCAAACGAAATTGAAAACACGTGTCTTTCCAAATGGCAACTCCTACATCCCATCCTACCCACATCCAGCACCCCCGACTTTTATCCCGACACGCCCTCCCCGCACCCTACACTTTCTGCTCCTCTACTGAAACAGGCCATCAAGAAGCAGTTCATATCTAATGTGCTCAGGCTAGGATGGTGTTTCTGTTTGATCCCTTCCAAATTTCCATGGGGCTGAAGGAATATAATATCCTGCACATTATCACCAATTAACCATTGTTGGCAACATTACAATCACCCCACCTCCTGACCCCACTCTTTTCCTCACCAGTCCACGACCACTGCCATATTCAATGAGTTGGAGTCTTTTAACATTTGCAAATTGTGATTGTAGATATGGCTCACGGACTTTAAAAAATTGATTCCCAGAGCGTACACAAACAACAGCTCGCCATAATGTCAATATCATTCACGTGAGTCAGGCAAGGCTGATATGGCAACTATTATCACCCCCTTCCCCCTCCTCCTCCTCCCACCCCCACCATCTCTGAGTTCGCCACCTTTACCCACCCTCCTCTCATCATTCACTATCACTCCCCGTACCCTCCCCTGCGTTCTCTCCCCCTCTCATGGTTGGTAACTAGTCAGCTAGAAGCGACCCACTGCGTGTGTACCAGGACTGAGACAGCGTTTCCCCTTCATCTGCTCGGAACTGTACACTCTACAGTACATAATTAGGTTTATCTTATCAGTACGAGCACATTCAGGGTACAAGGTCGCCTTCGTGACCATATGATAAGTGGCCAGGGAGATATCGTAACGCTTTTTCCTTAGTGATTCATTCTCCTTCTTACATCTTAGTATACTCCTCTGCATTTTGATGCCGATTGAGATATAAATTACATTAAAGAGAATCTGTATGTGCAATATGCCAAATAATACTCCAAGGATGAGGTGCTACGAAGCCTTCTAGAACACGAATTATTATATTAACTTGGCCTATAACTGCCATATCTGCATCTTCAATGCTCAATAACAGTAGATTAACATTAGAATATGATGCTGGTCAGCTAAATTAAATAAGCTGCAAATCGACGAAAAATATGGGCTAAGTTAAGGTAGAACTAGGCGCTCCCCCCCTCCAAGGGGGGAATGACACCAGCCGCGAGCCAAAACATATCTAGCGCTGCTCGGAATATGGCCTTGACCTTGACCTACTTTCACCAACCTCGAACTCGTCCGAGATTTTCATCACTACTACACATCTGTAAAATTTTGTGATGATATCTTGAGACGTTGAAGTTATCTTGCTAACAGACACACGGACACACACACAGACATACAAACTGAAAACAATAGCAACTTCACTATCGCGGCAGGTAAAAATGGCACTAACTTCCCTCTGCTGGTTAATATTTCCAAACTGAGTGTTCTGTATGTCTCCACGCCCCGTATTCTGGTCGGGTAAGGAGGCTCCCTAACACCTCTTTCTTAACTGATTGTATATTCCTAAACTTTTTTTTTTATGTGTTCGACTTTGGGCATAGGCTTCACAGCCTGCTATCAAAGCCCATCAGTCCTCCTACATACCATACACCTCTACATGTCACCACTTCGGGGCTAACACCCACCGTCCATATTGAATAAATGTTAGAGCTGTCTCATACAGGACTGGTGTATTCGTATTAGCGGGGGTATTTTTACAACATGTCGACGGGTCTTCTGGTAGATCAGTAAAGCCTGCTTTAATGAAATTCAAATCCTGAAACTGTTCCCTGCCCCAGCGGGGATTTGAACCTGGGCCCTTTAGGACTGCAGGCCTCCTCGCTACCGATTGAGCCACCTCCTCCCCCATTAATATCTTCTTTTCTTCGTATCTTTTTAATATCGACATTTATTGCATGAAGAACACTAAAAAATGTAGCAACGGAGCTGATTCAGGAATAAACCAAGAAGGAAGAGGTGTTGGTAAGCTTCCTAACCGCACGAGATACAGTTCCACGTCTCTCCATCCATAAATGATGCTCTCCGGTTATGATGCGTCAGATAGGACGTGACGGACATTAGTGTGCGGATACACTTTCTACAAACATGTGATCGGCAAGAGGAAAAGAGGATCAGGCGTCTAATCCTGTACTTCGTTTTCTCTTAAAGTTCTCCTGTTTATTCCAAGTGTGAAGTAAACGCATAATACAACCCTCAAGGATGTGGTCTGAACATTTCCTCTGCTTAAGATCACTGACAAACTTGCAATCACTTCCCTCCCTTATACTGTATATGATTTGTCTTTCCAGGCAGGTGATGGAGAGGGACATCTTCACGTGGTGACACAAATGTGTCATTGCCCAGTTATTCAGACGTCCCTCGACTCTCTTCCTATCCCCAGAAAAGGAGGATGATGGACTATAGGCGGGAATCTTCAGTCTGCAGTTCACCAGGATCACGTTCAGATGAGCCTCGGGTTGCTACTACTACTACTACTACTGCCACCAACTACCGGCAGATGAACTATAAGATTCTCCATTTTTCTCTCCTCGTCCCTTCTGCAAGTAATAAATAATTGCTGCCAAGTAAGTTTCTGAGTCTTAGCTCTAAATCATCGTGTCTGCCCAGCCTTCCCTAAATGAAGCAACCCTTGCAAGCGTTCAGCATGGACAGTGGTTATGAGTACCGAAGCGGTGACATGCAGAGGTGTGACATAGGTATTGGGGAGCTGCTGGCCATAGGAACGGGCTGTTAAGTTTATGCCTACGACGGGATACATACTCTTGCCTAGAGGGAAGTCGAAGCCAAGTCTCCTACCGATTATTGACTTCGACTGTACAGTAGATTCTCTATTCTTTTTACACTGGTAAAAGGAAGATAGTATATAGAAAGTAAGTGAACCTCCCTAGAAATTCAATATTTCATTTATAGGGAAAATTTGTAACAACATCCCTTACTTAGTTGTATATTATTTCATATTTTTGTGGTACTTTGGAAATATTGCTGCAAAATGCCATCTACACTGAAGGTCTGCCAGGAATGTACTGGTCGTTTCGCGCCTCAGTACTTTTCGGATAATTTTTCGGCACCTCTGTGCAAACTATGCATCTTGAGAAGAGATCTAGAAAATGGTTTAGCTGAATCAAGGAAAAATTACAACGAACTCAAGGCAGAATTTGAGGTACTGAGAGAGTTCGTAGCGGCAAACGTAGGAGTTACTGACAACACTCAAGATGGAGGACGTGTACATACCGAGCCCGTACCAGCCCCTGCCCATCAGGCAGATACATATGATAGTGTATCTTCCTCACCCAGTGATTCCGTACTTCCCTTGCCAAACGAAATCCCCTTTACCATGGTAAGAAATGGCGCAAAACCCGTATAAGGTACGAGGAAGCACCTCCCCATAACTACGTACAATCGATTCCAAATCCTTGCCGAAGCAGTTGATGAGTCAGAAGAAACAAGGCTTATTGTGGACTCTATTGTACGCGGTCAGCTAGAGGAATTTTGTGGACGCCCCCCTAGTAGCAGAAAGAGGTACTGTTTCCCATGAGGTGGACTGTGTGATATCACAAAAGCCTGCGATGAGGTCACAAAAGATGCTAATGATAAAACTCTATACGTCATCCATGTTGGTACGAACGATCTGAAGCGAAACAGATCAGAGGAATTACTCGCAAAGTATCATGAGATGATCAAGCAATATAAAACTAAGTCCACGAATGTAATAATATCCGGCATACTAACAAGGATCAAGGCAGAGAATAGTTTTTATGATAAGGCCTTCAGCACAAATAACTGTCTCAAATCTCTCTGCACACAAGAAGGAGTCGACTTTGCCAATCTGTGGGACCAGTTTTATGAGCAACATACACTTTTCCAGGAAGATTGTCTCCATTTGAACTCAGTAGGAGCAGCACGGCTAGGTAAACGTTTACATGATAAAGTTGCCCTCTTTAGATAAAAAAAAAAAAAAACGCGGAACGTCCAGGAGCAGTAACCTCAGTGTAAATACCCGCGGAGTCAGTTCATCAACTGTTTGGGACGGAATAAGAGTCTGCTATGTTAACTCATGTAGTCTGTGCAACAAGTTTCAGGATTTAGAATCTCTTATTTACCTAGAAAATTATGACATTGTTGGCATCACAGAGTCTTGGATTAACACATCTGACCGTGACTTTTTAGCAGAATACTTATTAACAGGGTACAATATTTTCAGCTGTGAGCGACATCACCGAGCTGGTGGCGGAGTTTTACTATACGTGAAAACTAGTCTGCACCCCCTTGTGCTATCCAAACCCAGTATTATCAACATAGATGCCAGTTACATTCAGCTGAATATTAAATCGCACAAAATAAATATATGTCTCATCTATCACCTTCCAGCACAGTCAGCAGACACAGATGAAAAACTTTATGATCAAATTGCGGAAATTTGTTGTGAAGAGGACAGTGCAATTTTTGGAGACTTTAATCTACCGGTAACAAAGTGGAGCGAGCCACTAACTGTGTACTCAGGACAAGAGCTTTACATGAATCTTCAAGAAAGCGCCCTTTCCCAACACGCAGAATACCCAATGAGAGGTAACAATATCCTAGACATCATCTTAACTACAAATGATAACCCAGTCAACAACGTTGAAATTGGACTCAAGTTTAGTTCCAGTGATCATCGAATTATACAGTTTAATATTACTTCTGAAAAAGTGAAAGAAACAGAAAGCAAAGAAAAGGTCCCAGACTATCGTAAAGCAGATTTCACCAGACTCAGAGTGTTACTTGCAACTACAGACTGGAATCAAATGTCTGAAACAGATGACATAAACCAAAGATGGGAAATATTCACCAAAAAATTTAATGAAGCGGTAAAGTCATGTGTGCCACTACGTAACAGGCGTCCAGCTGGTAATAGTAAACCAAAGTGGTGGTCCATTGAAATTAAAAGTAACTTAATAGCCAAAAAACAGGCATACCATAAATATAAAACTACACAAAATAATGATGATAAATTGCAGTACGAAAACCTACGCCGCACATTGAAAAGACTTATCAAACAGAGCAAAAGAGCACTGGAGATCCACATTGCTAATACATGCAAATCAAACCCTAAAGAATTTTACAGCAACATTAGAAAGAAAAAGGTAATGACTTCATCAACAGGCCCTCTAGAAACGAATAATGGCAAACACACAGAAAATTAGGTTGAAATGGCAAACATTCTAAACAAGTACTTTGCGTCTGTTTTTACGGTAGAAAACACCACCAGAAACCTAATGGTACCCTCAAACCAAGCAAATAGCACAGTCCTTAGCAACTATACTATCTATCATAGCGATATCCTTGCAGCCATAAATATAGTACAAACATAAACAAAACCCCAGGGCATGATAAAATATCACCGAAAATTCTCAAAGAAGCAAAGAATGAGTTACTGCTGCCACTCGCTGTCTTATTCAATAAATCATTAAGTACTGGGAAAGTTCCTTGCGAATGGAAACTAACAAATGTAACACCAATTTTCAGAAAAGAAAATAAGTCGCACCCAGGAAATTACAGAGCAATTAGCTTAACATCAATAGTGTGCAAGTTAATGGAAAAAATCATAAGAGATAGAATAGTTAACTATTTAGAAGTAAATAATATAATTAAAGACTCACAGCATGGATTCGGACATAGTCGTTCATGCTTAACTAACTTACTGGACTTCTTTCATGATGTTTACAAATCATATGATGACTCATGAGCAGTAGATATAATTTACCTTGACTTTCAGAAAGCATTTGACACTGTCCCCCACAAGCGTCTCATGAGCAAAATAGAAGCACATGGTATAAAAGGAAATACGCAGAAATGGTTACAAGACTGGCTTTCAGACCGAAAACAGCGAGTTGTGATAAACGGAAAGGAATCTAAATGGCGTAATGTGATTAGCGGCGTTCCCCAAGGCTCAGTACTTGGACCGATACTTTTTATTATCTATATAAACGATATTGATGAGGGTCTAAATTGTAAAATATCCAAATTTGCAAATGATACTAAAATAACCAATCAAGTAACTTCAAAATTTCAGTGGCAACAGTTACAAAATGACCTCAATACTTTAACAAGCTGGGCAGAAAAATGCCAAATGAAATTCAACACAGAAAAATGCAAAGTACTTCATATTGGAAGTAACAACGTCCATGCGAATTACAAAATGAATAATATCCAGTTATCAAGTACAGACAATGAAAAGGATCTTGGTGTGATAATATCAAATGACCTAAAACCGAGTAAGCAGTGCACCGAGGCGGTTAAAATTGCAAACAAGCTGGTGGGTTTTATTGGAAGAACTTTTGAGTTTAAATCGGAAAAAGTCATACTTGCCTTGTACAACTCGCTAGTGTGCCCCCATCTTGAGTGTTGTGTACAATTCTGGTCTCTGTACTACAGAAAGAATATAGAAAAATTAGAGAAAATACAGCGAAGAATCACAAAAATGATATCACGAATTAGAAACAAACCATATGAGGAACGCCTCGAGGAACTTAAATTATTTAGCCTAACGAAGCACAGGTTAAGAGGTGATCTTATTGTAGTTTTCAAAATCATGAAGGGATATGACAACTTAGACATGAATAAATATTTTGAAACAGACCGGTCAAGACAAACTAGAAGTAACGGCTGGAAAATTATGGGAAAGCGTTTCCAATCCCATTACAAAATACTCCTTCAACAGAGTCGTAAATATCTGGAACAGATTACCCTCAGATACCGTGAACAGTATCTCCACTAAGACATTCAAAAACAAAATAGACAAGTATTTGCACGAGAATCCTTAGCTGACTCTTTTTCTGTCCGAATAACTTACTTTTGTAGTTTTGGTGATAATGTTTTAAGTTTCTTCCCACAGAGTCCAACTGAGACCATGGGATTAATTAGCTACATTCACATAGAGGCGGTAGCTCGATCGGTAGAGAGTTGGCTTGCGGTCCCGTGGGACCCAGGTTCGAATCCTCGCTGGTGCAGGGAATAGTTTAAGGATTTGAATTTCATTAAATCAGGCTTTACTGATCTACCAGAAGACCCGCCGACATGTCGTAAAAATGACCCCGCTAATACCAATACACCAGTCCTGTATGAGACAGCCCTAGCATGTATTCAGTATGGACGGTGGGTGTTAAGCGCCGAAGTGGTGACATGTAGATTGTAGGAGGACGACTGGGCCTTGATAGCAGGCTGTGAAGCCTATGCCCAGAGTCGGACACATAAAAAAAAAAAAACATGTATCTGTATCTTTTGAATTACCGCAGAGTCCAACTGAGACCATGGGATTTCCGTATTCACGTTGTTATGCCTACAGACGCTCCATTAACTCAACGTACTCGTTTATAATGTCATACCGTAGCTATTAGTTTATTTGATTACTTTCTCTTTCAGGTTACTCAAACAGGTAGCTTACAGAAAGTAATATAGAGTGTGACCTTTCCTTTCCAGTATTTCCTATGAAATTTCCATGTCAGTTTTTCCATGCTGCATGGTGGTTTTTCTCACTTTTTTCCTGGAGGATTTGGAGGTGGGGGGAGCCTTCTTGCTTTACTATCCTTATCCTTCAGCATGTAGAGATAGATCTTGTAGTCATAGCCTTCTCTGTAACAAGCAGCCTCGAAAGGACCAGAAGGTCTGTTGCTGTTTGGTTTCCTATGTAATTCCTATGTAATTCCTACTCGGGGAAAGAACAAATGGCTAAGAAAAATGTGTTATGGAATCCTACAAGCCACTCACAGTAAGTGAACTTTTTCTTCTTGACTGTGGACCTACCTGGGGGCAGTCCCGGGGGCCGCCTGAGAAGGAGGAAAAGAAGGAAAATGAGGAAACCGAGGAGAAGCGCTTCCGTCACCATCTCGTCACTTGATGAGGCGAGGCGTCGA
>JAGKTI010039247.1:0-10592 GCA_018397915.1 Birgus latro | reverse complement strand
CACACACACACACACACACACACACACACACACACAAGATGTCAACAGCGAAGGAGGTCTGTGCTGATCGTGGGGAAATAACGCTAAACCAGCAACGGAAAGGAGGCCTGCCTATCGTGATTATGTGAACTGAGTATATGAGTGGTGCTCTAGCCTGAATTTAGTGAAAAAAAAAAAAAAAAGCCGTAGGATTCAATCAAACAGGAGTACAACACGGTGGTGGTTAAAAAACTTTTTATGTACCGCATCAAGGCGGAAGGAAATAGGCCACTGTTTACGCCCAATTAAAGTGAATTAACGGGATTCTCCTATGAAGACCAGAGCAACAGGAGCATTAAACTGAACCAAACAAGAGAAGCAGATGTGAAGAAAGTGGCTGAGAGGAATGTATAGGAATTACAACAGGTAAGGGCAGTAATTAGAGAGTTAAAGAAATGGCCCTCAGAACAAGACAAGGAGATTAAGGTGTTGAAAAATGAGATACAGAGCATCTGCTCATGCAACACTGACCAAGGGAGAGAGGTAACAGAGTTAAAAGTGAGCAATGAATCAGCCACAAATGAAATAAAACAGCTCATGAGGGAAAATAAGAGGCTGGAAGAGAAAAGGGACACGATGAAAAGTAAACTTGACAAGTATGAATCAAAAACATGGATACAGTACATGGAAGAAAATTCAGGAGGAAGGAAAATTAAATCTTAAGATTTTAGAACAGCAGAGAATGGAAAACCAGGTGGAAAACCAGGAAAACAGGGGGAAGGAAGTGGTTAACATACTGAAAAGTAGAGAATCTCTGCTCAGGCATGTAGAAGATAAAAAAAAAAAAAATGATAATTTCAGAACTGAAAGTAAAACCTATGTCAAAACGATCACGAAGGGAAAGAGAAATGAGAAGTACTAAAGAGATAGCAACAAGAGTTATTGAGGGTGACAACCAAGCTCAAGAGAGACTGAAGAGGTGTTTAGGCTGGGAAGATCTGAGAAGGAAGGGGTGCAGCCATTAAAAGTTTAGTTTTGGTCACAGGTAACGGTAAATAAGATTATTAACATGACATGGAAACTAGCCGACAAGGAGCAGCTCAAAGATATTTGGATAAGGAGAGATGCAAATGAGGAAGAATGAGCTAAAATAAAGGAGCTAGTCAAGGAAGCTAAGGAAAAAAACGACCAGAGAATGGAGGAAGAGAAGACAGAGTTCTACTGGAGAGTTATGGATCAGATATTGAGGACACAGTACCGACGAAGAGAGCAAGAGGGAAGGACGGAATAGAAAACTATGTAAAAAGATTGAAAGTGGCATATGCTAATGCAGATGGCTTAATCTTCGCTAGGCTAGAAATCAACATTTTCTTGAGGGCAAATGAGCCAAATATAATGTGCATTGTAGAGACCATGTTAAGAGAGGATACTGATATCCAAGTAGGAGATGGCAAATACAAACTATAGAGAAGAGACAGAAAAGAAAAACAAATGGGAGGAGGAGTGACGACAGCAGTGGAGAACAGCATAAATGTGGAAATGTGGAACTGGGAGAAGGCAGGGCAGAAGTGATAAAGAATGAAACTAGAAACTAGAGAAAGGCAGGAAAGACATCGCAGTAGCATATGTCACCCCTAAGACAACGGCATGAAATGAGGCTGAATACCAGGAGATGTTGTCAGACATGGTTAGACAGGTGATTTTAATTGTAAAGAGGTGAACCGGGAGACACAGGACTCAGGAGGTAGTACAGAACCATGCGGCAGTATACTGTTAAATATAGCACTGAATAATGTAATGACCCAGTGGGTCAAAGACGAGACAAGATTTAGAGGTGATGACACATCAGCAAGACTAGAGTTACCGCTAACCAAAGAACCTGATGTAACTGAATCTTTGAAATATCTGTGTCCTATAGGAAAAAGTGATCATGTAGTGACTGAGTTCCAAATGATAGAGGGGAATGTGGCACCACGGGCTGAGCTATACAGGCATGGAAGATACAAATTTGGGAAAGCAAACTTTACAGGACAGAGGATATTTTTCGAAGAAGCGGATTGGAGAGAATTCAGAGAAACAAGAGATGCAGAAGAAGTGGGATATCTTACCAGGCATCCACAACTAGAGTGTGGAAAAATATGTGCCAAGAATAAGTGGGAGGGAGAAATGGAAAAAGGATTGGTTCAACAGAAGGTGTATGATGGCAAAAAGAGAAAGGGATGCAGAATGGAACAAATGGAGAAAGAGAGGCAACAACAGAACAAAGGAAGAATACAAAAGATTTAAAAATGAATAAACAAGAATCTGCAGAGAGGAAGAAAAAACTTTAAAGGAGGTTTAAATGAAAAATGTAAGGAGGAACCTAAATAGTTTTATAGATTTGTCAATGGCAAATTGAAACACATGGACAATAAACTGAAAGTGGAAGGAAAAGGCTACAAAGATGCAGTAATGCATGCTGAAATAATGAACAAAAGTTTCCAATCAGTTTTCACTAAGGAAAGTGATTTTGTGGATGGGGAGGAAGTGACTAGAAATGTATTGTTAAAAGATATAAAAGTGGAAGTGCAGGAATTGTATAAATTACTGGAAACTCAAGATGCAAGGAAGGCCCCAGGGCCTGATGGGATCTCTAATTGGATACTAAAGGAATGCTGAGAACAAGTGGCGGATAAGATTCACGGTTTTAATTGTGTGTTCTCTGGAAGAAGGGAAAGTGACTCCAGAAAGGAAGAAGGCCAATTTGGTACCAATTTACAAAGGAGGAAATAAAGAAGACCCTGAATTACGGACCATTATCGCTGGCCAGCATGGTCACAAAACTGTGTGACAGAATCTTGAAAGACAGGTGGATAAAATATCTGAAGGAGAGGAACATTTTGCCACAGTCAGTTTGGATTAAGAAATGGAAGGTCATGTGTCTCTATTCTGTTGAGCTTCTACGCAAGGGCAACTGACTTGCTACAGGAGAGAGATGATTGTGTGTACTTAGATCTAGAGAAAGCCTTTGAGAAGGTACCCCATAAGTGACTAATGTGGAAACTGGAGCACATAGGAGGACTTGAGGGGGAACCTCTTGGAATGGATGAGAGATTTCATGTGAGACTGACAGATGAGGACAGTAATAAAGGACAGGATGTCAGGGTGGAGGGAAGTAACAAGTGGAGTCCCGCAGGGCTCAGTGCCGGTGTCTATAATGTTCCTGATTTACGTAAATGATTTGGTGGATGGAATGTAGCTATGAAAGTCTGTTTGCAGACAATGCAAAAATCATGATGAAAGTAGAGGTTGAAGAGGATTGTAAAATATATGAAAGGAGCTGGGTATGGGGGGGGGAAGGGGGGGCAAAATATTGGAATTACTCGATGGGAAAGGAACCAATCACAAAAGTGAGAGACGAGAAGGACCTGAGAGTGCTAGATCAGGATAACTTGTCACCTGAAAAACACATTAACAAGATTGTCTGAGAGACATATAAGCTCTTGACAAACATAAGAGTGGCATTTCAATACATGAATGAGGAGATGATGAAAAAATTGACAGTGGCTATGATCTACCCCAGGTTAGAATATGTAGCAGTGCTGTGGTCCCCACATAAAAAGATACACAAAGAGCAGCAACCAAGACGGTCCCTAGCCTGGCAGATCTATCATACAAGGAAAGACTAGAAAAGCTAGGTCTGCCTTCCTTAGGAGAAACAAGAGAGAGGGACGACATGACTGCAGTGATCAAGGCCATGATGGGAGTAGAAAAAATTGACAGAGATCTGTTTGTATGAATCAGGGGAGCAACAAGAGGATACTGAAAGAAACTGAAAAAGATAAGTTGTTTGAAGGATATCAGGATACAGTTTTCCACACAGATGCACTGACTTGTGGAACAGCCTGGACAAAGAGATCACCCAGTCCAAAAACTTAAATGAGTTTAAAGCGAAGTTTGACTGGTTGAGATACGAAGACTGGTCCCCACAGGCACAGCTCATTTCATGTATATCACAACTAGGTAAACAAGAAGCGGTGCCACAGTACGTCCACGGCAGTCATTTTAAGGCTGATGTGTAAACACAACAGGATATCTAGTCAAAGATGTCACATATCAAATTGGGAGTAAATCAGGTGAAAATTGACAATTTATGCCCATTTGAAATTTGAGGCCCGACCCACCTGACACTGACCCTCCTACCGCTAACTGGAAGGTGATCCCCCTGATGTAACGAGGCATGTTATTGGATGCAGATTTGAAAGATGCACCTTTAGATTTTGGTTTCATGTCGATATGATGAATTTGAGAGGAGTTACGGCGAAAAAACTAATTTTTTTCTTTTTTACATTTTTTGAGCCTACAGCCTAGGCCTTGGCCCAATCTGGCCTAAAATTTAATCAGGTGATCAGAAGGTCATAGCCCATCATCCCTGCAATTTAGTCAAAAGTGCACAAGAAGTTTTTGCATAAAGTTGTTAACCAACAGACAGACACATAGACAGGCAGACAAACAAACAGACAAGCCGAGTGAAAACAATACCTGTCCCCGAGCCCCTCTGGGATGGGGACAGGTAACTAGGTAAACACACACACACACAACAAAATTAATTTTATCTCAGTCACAATCCAAATACTGGTAACCTTCTACATCCTTGTTGAAATATAATACAATATTTTGTGCAAAAATTTTCAGAATGCTCTCTCTTCCTTAAAAAATCAGAGAGTTCAGAATTCCACAAATCTAGGAAACATTTGCTTATTTCAAGCCAAGCCCCTTAATCCAAAAACAAAACTGGAAGTCGTCCATCCATGCTACTAAACTTGCAGTCTCAGTTCAAGTATTATAGTACACTGCAGCATACTGTATTCTACATATGCAATGCATATTGTTTAATCTCTCATTATGTGAAACTAATGGCTTTTCATCCCACAGGTGAAGCATATATTCTGAAAAACTAACCCCCAAAACCAATGCAGTATGATGGCCTTTTTTTTTTCTTCTTCTTTGGTTCCCACCAGACAATTTCATTCAGCCTAAGAGAGACCACTTATAGTGAGGGGGGGTTGTTTTATCTTTTTTGAGGGCCTTGGCCAAGCATGCATACTTAAGCAACATTTCACCTGTTGATAATAAAGTAATCAACAGTTTTACTGTGTGACACGCAGCTCCAGCATCAGAGATGTGGCACCAACAAACAGCTTGATATTTTTTTTCTCATACCAGAATACTCTTACTGCCACCAACCCTTACCTAGGGCCTTATGTCTGAATTTGGAGCTTTCCCTTGCATAGACCAGCTGTCATCCAAGGATAACAAGTCCAGTCTATCCCAGGGAATAAAGTGTATAGTAGCTGTGTAGAAATTATATGTATAGTATGTGTCATAGTCCCAGCATAGATTCTATGTAAAAATGGTGATAACCCCACCTGGCAGTGTCAAGCACAGCCAGCTATTAGGTATCTGACCCTGCTACCACTGTACTACCACTCCTATGGCAGTACTATCGTGGGATGACAGTAACAAGCCACTTCGTACCTAATCCATTCACTATAAGGAGTTTCTTCTAAGAAGAACTAAATCATCTACTCAGTGCATGATATACCAAAAAGGTGTCATTATACCAAACGGGTTAACAGCCAAGAAAGTTGTTAAAATAAATCAGTATATCTGTCTTTTGCCTAATGCTGATCCTACAAGTGGCAGACTCAAGGTAAAGTCACTGCACAGCAATGACCCTCTTCCCACTGCACTCCACTCTTCCTCACACATTCCACTGCCTTGTCTTTCCACACATTTCATGGTCTAACTCTTTTTCTTCCTGTGAACTTTTCTAATAAAACTATTACTCTTTATTAGTTCCACAAGATCACACATTCAATGCATTTCTGTTCCTACGTGCCAATGTCACCCTCTTCCCGCTATACAACAACCTTGCTCATATTTTCCACTACCTTGTCCTTCTACACAGTTCTCCACTTAACTCCTGATCTTCTCTTAACCACCCCAAGCCGACAAACTCTCCCAATCAATCTCACACTCTGCATTTACTTCATACAACCAATCAACATATTTCTGTCCCTACACAGCAATGACCCCTCTTCCCATTCCACTCCACCCCACTCTCTTGTTTTTTTCCACTATTCTGTCCTTCCACACATTTTGGCCAAACTCATCTTCTCCAAACCCCGCAATCTCAGAAACACGCCTAATCAATCCCATGCTTCCTAATTACTTTATATGATCAAAGCTCCTCAAAGTACATGCAGTCCATATTATAAGTTAGGGATATGTTCCAAAAGGTCACACTTTTTCCCATACTACTGCTACCATGATTTGGCAGAAATTGACATAGGTTTATAAGTAGCAATAAAACATTTAATAGGTAGTTATTCTGTAATCTGTAATTTACTTTTAAGTTGACTCCTTCAGCCCAAGGACTCCTGTCTTAATTTCATTCTTGCCACCATCAGATGATTTTACTCAGTTTACGAGGGGCTTTCTGAACTGGAGGAATCAAATATATATATAGCTTCCACTAACTCCCTCACATCTTAGAACTATTAAGTACTCTTAAGCTGAATTCAATCATCTCATAGCAAGAATTCAATAAAAAAATAATATCCTTGGGCTGAAGGGGTTAAGGGAAAAAGTGTTTAAAAAATAAAAGTGACAAAACAAGAACTAACTAAGATTCTCTTAATGTTTTACAGCCACCTCCACCCTACATTCACTTTGTAAGTATTCTTTTACCCAAATATCTCTCCAAGTCACTTCACATGCACATCTAAGATAATCTGTTTCTATTGCTCACACTTTTGACATGTCTCTTGACCTCTTCATTATTCTTACAACTTCCAGATTATTTTATTCAACTTAGGGAAGACCTCTCCAAATGAAGGAGCTGATGAAGGGCAACTCTGACACCTCAAGTTTGAGAAGTCTCCCCTAAGCTAAGTAAAACCATCTGACAGTGGCAAGACTAGAGTAAAAAGGAATCATTGTTGTGATGGGATAAAGTATTATCTATGCTGCAAGGCTTTACATTAGGATTGGAATTCACTTTTACCTCAAACTCTCTGCTCCTATACTCATACTGCTGTTTTTTTGTCATTCCTAACAATGTCCCTGCAACTCTTCCTCCATTTTTTGTCATTCCTCTCAAAGTCTCTAAAACTCTTCCTCCATTTTTTGTCAATCCTCTCAAAGTCCCTACAACTCCCCAATTTATATATTTTTTTGTCACTCCTATCAAAGTCCTTACAACTCTCCTGTTTTATTGTCATTCCTCTCAAAGGCCCTACAATTCTCCTCCTGCTTTTTGTCACTTGTCTCAAAATTCCTAGAACTCTCTTTTCTTGTTCTTTTTTCATCAAGTTTCGTATAATTTATCACATCGCTTATAAAGGCTCTAACATGCTTCCAGGCATTGACCTTGGTCATCTAATGGTGGCTCTCCATGCTGCTCGATCTCTGGCATTCTGCTCAGTCCCTTACCGCCGAGGTCACTCTCCATGATCTTGTCCCAGCTCTTTTTTGGTCTGCCTCTCGCAACCCTACCCTTGACATTCACACTTTTCACCTTTTGCACCTAAATGCTGTCTTCTATCCTCTCAAAATGCCCAAACCATCTCAATCTATCCCTCCTCATCACAACACCAATACATTTATGTTCCATCCTTCCACTCACCTCTTCAGTTGCTATCCTAGCCCCCTCAGGTCTTGCATTTAAGGACATACTACACATTTAAGACAACTGAAAACCCTCACACTTTCAACATCCATACCCTCTAATCCCATAACACAGTTTACATTCATGCACTTCTCAAACACCAACATCCTTCTTATACATACACTGACTTTCTTACGGTTTTCTTCCCTATAAATAATGAACATTATCATTCTAATCTTTTCTCACAAAAAAGATGGGGTGAAGCACACAGAAAATTAAAGTACAAAAGTGTGACATCTCTAGATCATTCCCAATGAAATGGGTGACACATACATTCACATGTCATTCAAGCTTTCAAAATCCTGGCTCTGCACATTTACTAACTCTTCTATGAAACTCTGCAACTTTCCTAATTTCCCAGCAACATGGCATCATCTGCAAACAAAAGTACTGAGAATTCTCCCTCACTGTCTGTAAGTTTTGTAATTACTACTAGCCCAAGTTTTTTTTTTTTCATTTCCACATGCACCTCGTCAATACAGACAATAACACAATCTTGGGCACAAGAAATAACCCTGTTTTAGTCTTACAGTTAACCACTTGGGTAGAATGACTTTTTAGTATTTCAATTTTGCTCATTTCAGACAAACACATTTAGTTTCTGAGAATCCTTACAAGTGAAGAGTTTAATGAAGGCTACAGCAAACACTTCCAATTCATAAAAGAGTCTTGAAAAATGCTTAATGGCAATAATAATGGAAAAGCGAGAACTAAGGCCCTGAGCTATGACCCAAAGTGTCGCTCGGTATGCCTTCATCATGCCTTGCGCATGGACTCGCCATACAACCTCCATGACATGGTTCACTGTGGCTGAAATGAGACACAAGATAAACAATGCTGACTCCATATGACCTTGACCTATGACCCCCTTGACACTGTTGACCTAACCAGTCCACTGTCCCTTCATTCTGTATCACTGACAAAAGTTTGGTCAAAATTCAATGAGGAGTTCAGGAGATATTGCATCCATACCCATATGATCTTGACCTTTGACCCCTTGACCTTGCTGACCTAATCAGTTCATCATCCCTTGATACTGTATCAGTGACAAAAGTTTGGTCAAAATCCACTGAGAGGTTCAGGGGACAGTGCACCCACACCCATATGACCTTGACCTTTGACCCATCAACCTCACTAACCTAATCTGTTCATCATCCCTTCTGCTGTATCACTGACAAAAGTTTGGTTGATACCCATCTAGGGGTTCAGGACATACTGTATTGCACCCATACCCATATGACCTTAGCCTTTGACCTCCTTGACCTTGTTGACCTAATCAGTTCATTATTCCTTCATATTGTATCACTGACAAAAGTTTGGTCAAAATTCATTGTGGGGGTTCAGGTGATATCATGCCCACACAGATAAACTAAGTCAACCCCATATAACCTTGACCTAACTGACCAAATCAGCTCATAATCTCACACTGCATCACTGACAAAAGTTTGGTGGAAATCCATCAATGGGTTCAGGTATCAAACCCACAAGAGTGTTACAGATGTACAGATCCACGCATGCACGGACGGACAAACCAATCACTTAATGCCTCCTCCACCATAGGTGGACAGGGGCATAATAAAGTATAAATATATCATCATGGAGAGGGGGCTAAATTAAATTTATAACTCAAAGTTCCATACACCTGCACAGCTGATTTTACCCCATCATAACAACCGGCCTGTCTTCAGTAATTTACCCTCAACTCCATAATACAGTGCTAGCCCATCAATTCCTTTTATCATGCACCTTCTCCACTTCCATAACCTAAATACAATCTCCAATTCTCTCCTAAAACCTTTGGTACCAAACTTCTTTATGCAGATGTCTGATTCAAACACACACTCTGCCCTCTCTGAAGCAACTATACTCATCACACAATAATTTCTTGGTAAATGCTATTACCATCACAGTCAAAACTTTGTTGCAGGCCATCCTACTGCACTCTATAAACAGACGCAAATATGATTCCCAGTGCTGTACTTTACCATAGATACAATATTTAAAAGTATACAGAAACAGATATGTTGATGGTAGCATTTCATGCAACTTCAAAACATGGCAAAATATTGCATTTTTTGTGATGCATGTATGAAGCAAAAAATCCTACTTTACATATATACAGATGCTGGAGAGGGATGCTTTCAAAAGGCAGCACCAACACAACTGGGCCTGGTTATACAAATATCCTTCAACTCCCTCACTATCCAATTAAAGATTATTGGTGGACTGCAGGAGCAGGGCAACTTCAGCCTGAAACCCACCGGGTTCACATCCAGATCCTGAGGCCAAAACAACCCAAATGAAACATATATAAGCTTTAAAATTTAGTGCCTTTGAAAGCAGCAATGTGTTGGAGCATGGGGAGTTCTGTGGGGATATCTAAGTTCATTATATAGGAAGACCATATAAAGGGATGGGCACAGGGTTCTTTAGCTAATCCTCCTTCAAATGGGTAGGTGGTACTGTATTACTGTTTCGGTGTAAAACAGAACAGCCTCTCTCAAGGCATTCTTTAAATTAAAAATAATGATACAGTGATCTATGAAAATAATGTGTAGTTTTGCCTTTAATGCTTCTACCATAATCCCAAGTGTGAGACCTACTCTTGAAGTTTTAATGTTTCACTAGGTATAAGATGGGCATACAGTACTGGCAAAAAGGAGCAGCGGTCAAAGGTTTCCATCACTTACCACTGAAAGAATAAGTTAGGGGAGGGGCACTGAAAACCACACACCCAGAGGAGCAATAGCAAGTTAATATGGAACTTGATAAGCTTGCATATAACCAAGAAGGAAGCAATAATTATATTCTGCTTCTTATACTGAGGCATATAAAACAACTTTATTTTAGCAAACACACTGGTGTGAGGGGGAATTCAAACCAAGATGATTTTTTTTTTTTA